>CM022391.1:0-205712 GCA_011833715.1 Carcinoscorpius rotundicauda | reverse complement strand
CGTAGCTTCTTGACTGTCTTTGGAGAGCCACTAAGCCACTGTAACCCTTTGTGAATGAAAAATGGAGACTTTTGCCTTACAGTTATGTCAGACAAATCATATGATATGAGAAAATGAGGTACAGGTGTAAAATGGTGTGAAACTTGTTGTTCAGAGTCTTCAAAACGTGGTTATTTACAGATGAGATAGTTTTTATCGTTAATTTTATTTTTATTTGGATTGGAGAATCCATAATGAAAGGATAAAGATTCAGTGTCCACTGATTCCATTCACTGTGGAGTCCAAGGAGAGGACGGAATACAATGCAAAGTAAGGATATTTCAGTAACGCCAGTGTTTCGTGAGCACTATACCCAAACACCAGAATCAGACATAATGTCTCTGCACCTGTTAAGAACGTCCAACATTGGTACTCAGTTGACCCTAGCCCAACACTACCAGGCGATTGACTCTTGGGAAGGATATCCCAACAGTAATAATGGCTAAAGTGGTGTGTTAGGGTTGAACCCCCAGGACATTCTCCTTCTCTTCAGGGATGGCCACGCATCCCTGATTCCAGAGAAGGTTGACTAAAATTGCGGAACCCTCACTTAGAGGTTTCCCTCACCACGGACAGGGAACAATTTTAAGAGAAGGGAAAAACTCAACCCGTAAAACATACAACTTGACGAGCTATTTAATAGTGAAGAATAAACGCGCTCAGAGGAAACTTGATTTAACAGGGAAAATCCTCCTTTGCTCTGAACATTAGAAATTAAAGTAATTTGACAACACTAATCTCGTAGTAAACAAAATATAAAGTTCGACTGTTTTGAATTTCGCGAAAAGCTACGTGAGACCAACCTGTGCCAGCCGCTATAAACTTAACAGTGAAAGACCACAATAAAGGCAGCTAGTCAACATCACATACCGCCAACTTTTGGGATACTCTTTTATAAAAGAAAACTGGGACTGATCGTAACTTTATAGCGCGTTCCCGGCTAAAAGGACGTGAATGTTAGATAGGACAGAGATTCGAACCTGAGATCCTCAGAGTGTAAGTTGAGCTCCTTGAACCTCAAGCCAACTATAAAATACAAACTCACATTATGCATTCGTCTCGTAATGTAAGGGTCGCGAGCTCGTATCTCTTTCGCATCAAACATGATCGCCCTTTCAGCCGTGGGGTGTTATAATGTAACGGTCAATCCCACTATTCGTTGGTAAAAGAGTAGCCTAAGAGATAGCGGTGGGTGGTGATGACTAGCTGCTTTCCCTCTAGTCTTACACTGCTAAATTAAGGACGGCTAGCGCAGATAGCTCTCGTGTAGCTTTGCGCGAAATTCAAAACAAACAAAACAAAGATAGTTTTGTTATGAAATTCACAAACAAATGAATTATCAAAAACGCGCCCGAACTGGAGGACGGACATGTAAATAGCAGGAAATATAATCTTCAACCCAAAGGTACAAGAGTAACAGATTGAAATATCTTGTTGTTATAAGGTTGTGAATATGTTACTACACGCAGATGACACTTTAAAAATTGTGGCTCATTTTGTGTGTTGAAAATGAGGAATCTTATTTCTTATGGAATCCGTTTTCAATTTCATGCGGACAGACCATAGGCACGCGCTTGTGGTTTTTATTTCAGTGGCTGAAGTCCACGGATATTGTAACTTATCTCTCATGAATGTATGACGGCGTCTTCAGAAACTGATGTAGCAGGAACCGACTTTTGTACAGCGTATGGAGGCGAAAAAGAAACCTTTCTTGTCGTTTTTGTCGGTATCCACTTCTCCAGACATCATTTCAAGCATGTTTTAGAAGATCAAACGCTGATTATTCTAGGTTTATTTTTCTTATGCACAACGCTTCAAGAGCTGAACTCTACCCTCTTGTATTTTTTTATAAAGCTTCAAGTTTCAGTGTTTCCAGTGCACCCACCCCCTCATTTATTGAAGAGGTTTACTTCGGTTTGGTCACGTCTGCTGTTTTATTTGCTCTCCGCACGTCTTTCTTTTGATTTTTATCTTTTTTTTTACACAGGGTAAATGTCAAGTTTTTAAATGTCAAGCGCACGTGAACGCCCTCTTGTTATGAGTTTTTATATTATAACAGATATATACTAACTAGGTTTATTCTGTTTGATACACGATTCCTCTCAAGTAAGTATATCTTCCAACAACATAGTTTGTTATCAGCATTGCGATCCTTTCACGGCGAACTTCCTAAACTAGACTCTTAATTAATCACACACCGTATTGAAACTTACTTAACATAGAGACAATAATAAATAAATGTTACCAGCGATAGGTAGCTCTGCATGCTTTCTGTGAAGCTGAAAAAGTTACATAACAGGTTATTTTTGCCGTACCCTCCTCGGGTATAGAAACTCGAGTTTTAGTGTTAGAAGACTTATTATAACTTATTTTTATGAACGAATGTATATATCAGTATCACATACACAGAACCAGTTTTATACTGAAATCAATTATGTATTGTTGTAACGTCAAGAATATAAGCTTCTTTAATAATTTAATAAGTTTTGTTAATGCTTTTTTAAACTACCTTGATCCAGATGACATGATTTCGACATGATATTTTAGAATGTTCCACAATTAACTATCAGTATTCCTTAAACTTGTTTGATAATGTTTCACAAATATTTCATACGTTTGCAAATTTAATGAAATTATTAGATTATACACAAATTACAAACAACTCTCATATTCTTTTAATTATTTTACGTAAATATTTAACATATATTTTAAAATACATTTATTGAGGTTTGTGTACAATTTGTTAATTAAGTTCTGTCTTTTCGAAAATAATACAAAAACTTTTATAAGTTAAAAGTGATATATGTTATATACTAAGTGATAAGTTATATGTTGAAAATTTCGTGTGAAGTTGTGACAGTTTTTCTTTATCCACGCTACTTTCATTCTAAAGGCACAAAGTTTTTTTTTATTTTCAGGTTTTTAATGCCTGAAAAGCGTTACGAGCTAAAACTGTTAGGAAGAAAAGCAGTTAGGGTTAGTTAGAATTGATGATTTGGCTTAAATATTTATTCGCAGTTGAGCTTAAGTTAAATGTGATTCAGGATATGTTTACAGCACTTGTTAACACAAGAGTCTGAATTCACTTTAATACATATTTACAGAAGTGCTGGAGTCAAGAGTTGAATTCAATTTATTACGTATTTACAGAAGTGCTAGGTCAAGAGTTGAATTCACTTTATTACGTATTTAAAGAAGTGCTGGAGTCAAGAGTTGAATTCACTTTAATACGTATTTACAGAAGTGCTAGGTCAAGAGTTGAAATCACTTTATTACGTATTTAAAAAAGTGCTGGAGTCAAGAGTTGAATTCACTTTAATACGTATTTAAAGAAGTGCTGGAGTCAAGAGTTGAATTCACTTTAATACATATTTACAGAAGTGCTGGATCAAGAGTTGAATTCACTTTAATACATATTTACAGAAGTGCTGGAGTCAAGAGTTGAATTCACTTTAATACATATATACAGAAGTGCTGGAGTCAAGAGTTGAATTCACTTTAATACGTATCTACAGAAGTGCTAGGTCAAGAGTTGAATTCACTTTAATACGTATTTAAAGAAGTGCTGGAGTCAAGAGTTGAATTCACTTTAATACGTATTTAAAGAAGTGCTGGAGTCAAGAGTTGAATTCACTTTAATACATATTTACAGAAGTGCTGGATCAAGAGTTGAATTCACTTTAATACATATTTACAGAAGTGCTGGATCAAGAGTTGAATTCAATTTAATACATATTTACAGAAGTGCTGGATCAAGAGTTGAATTCACTTTAATACATATTTACAGAAGTGCTGGATCAAGAGTTGAATTCACTTTAATACGTATTTACAGAAGTGCTAAATCAAGAGTCTTTGAATTCATTTTACATCACATTTTACAGATGTGATGGAGTCAAGAGAGTCAGACAGTGTGAGAAAACATCAGTCAGACAGTGAGATAAAACATTATTCAGACAGTGTGATAAAACATCAGTCAGACAGAGATAGAAAACATCAGTCAGACAGTGTGAGAAAACATCAGTCAGACAGTGTGAGAAAACATCAAGTGAGACAGTATGAGAAAACATCAGTCGGACAGTGAGAGAAAACATTAGTCAAACAGTGTGAGAAAACATTATTCAGACAGTGAGATAATTCCTGAATTTTTAATTATATGACTTTAGATGCCAACATTAGTAGATTCTGTGGGTTATATTTTTTTCATTTAGGACACAGCATGGGCAGGTGGCTTTGGTGCAAAGCTACACTAGGACTACCTGCGCTAGCCGTCTCTAATTTAGCAGCTAGTCATCACCATCCACCACCAAGTCTTAAGCTAGTCTTGTACCAAAGAATAGTGAAAGTGACCGTAACTTTATGATGTCCTCACGGCTGAAACGGCAAGCATGGGGCAACAGGGATCCCAACCAGCGACCCTCAGTTTAAGAGAGTCGAACGCCCTGACCACTTGGTCATGACGGTCATATATGCCGCTGAAAGCTTGTACGCTGAATTTTACAGCAAGATGATGGTAGGGATGAATATAGAATCGCGGCTGTAATATAAAGCCTAAAGAAATCAATTTTCCATGCCAACTGAACTTTTATCGTATTTAATTGAATTTTGTAATTTGCTATTCACTAAAACTAACATGTTATATAATGTATTATGTACCATTATGAGAATACAATTGTGTTAATTAAAAGTGTCTTAAAGACTACATCTATTCACGTGAGGTCTCTATCCAGAATATACATGAAACAACAATCTATTCACGTGAGTATCCAGAATATACATGAAACAACAGAGTTTCTTTCTTTATTAAACGGAAATTTCGGTAACAGAAACTCAGTTCCAGAGTTTTCGGGAAACTAACGTTCAATGTTCTTGATTGAATAACTTTTCAAGAATTTTATAGACAAATTGTGCACTACTTATATGCAATACTGAAACAGGTGCGTGACCCAAAATTTAAATCAGTTATTGTGTAGAGCTCAAGTGGCATATAAAACATACCTTTCTGTAATATTAATGTTATTTAATTAATGACAGTTTAAAAAGTATCAATCCCGCGGTTAGATAAAATAATAACGAATATTGTGCACACGTTACTAGGGGTAACGAGAGTAGTAAATGGTTTACTTAAGAATGAACTTCCATGACTAAGGACGGTAGATTCTAGTAAAGTTGGTACGTGGGTTGTAGAGACGTTAGTTCTACGGACGATTAATTTCAATGAAGTTCTTTTTATTTTTTATTTATAAACCTCTTGAAGACGCCTCATAAACACATATATTACATACAAAACAAGTACAACAATCAAATACACAGTTATATACAATTGAATGCTCCTGATACTATCTGTAATTGTTCATATCAAAGGACACACAATAATGTAACGTTGTGAACAAGGACGAACATGTTTGTAATAAAACTGAAAGAAAGAACTGACATCATTAGGAACAACATACCTGGAATAATCAAACCTTATGTTCTTTATTAACTGACCATTATAAAATAACAAACAGATTCAAATGGATATTTTTGGCTAAACAAGTTTTCCTAACAGTCATAATACAATATTTAGCTAATGTAATCAGAAACATACACTGTAGGCTTAGCTAATGTAATCAGAAACATATACTGTAGGCTTAGCTAATGTAATCAGAAACATACACTGTAGGCTTAGCTAATGTAATCAGAAACAAACACTGTAGGCCTTCGTCTTTTCTTTATCCTTTTAGGAAATCCTGTACAAGAATTCACCGTTTTTGATCCATTAGTACTGATTTTTGAATGATAAAAGAAATAGTGTAGAAAACTAAGGTCAATAAGGGTTGAAACACTGGACACACACAATATAAATGTCTCATTGTTTTAGTGTCTTTAATACAAAGTGTACATACACCAGTATCATGTTTCTACATATGAACAAGTTTATTGTTCGTTATTTAAACATTGTGATAAAATACATAATCCACACGAGGAAAGACAAAACCTTTAAATTGGTGATAAGTACATTTATGTATCTTTTTTCAGTTAGTATCTATTAAAATATCTTTCTACGCAGTAATTTCGTCAGTAGCGGGGATGGAGTTCTGGTATATTAACTTAATCAGTTTTTTAACAGGTAGATCTTTAGGTGGATAATATTTTCACCATCTGAATCACACATCTCAACAATAAATTGTGTCCTACTTGTAACTGTGGGAATCTTTCTTTCAACCAAGTCTTCCCATTCTTCTATTATATAACTTTTTGTAATACTGTCTGACTTGGACAGGTATTACACTTTCAGATACATCCCGACATTACTCAACAATAGTTTTTAAGGGAACCCAACCGGGGTCAAATTCGTAAGTGAAATCCCTTAAGCGAATTAGTCCCGCGCTAATAAAATTTTTATTATAGAATGTGCGTAATTCCATAGTGGGAACAAAAACATTGAGAAACAGTGGTTGCCGGGACACAGTTTCTGTGTTATTTGGGAAGATTCGACGACACCTAACGATCGTTTTACATGACTCTAATACTTCACAATAAAGTGCAGGAATATCCATCTTGTGCCATAATACCACAAATCGTGTCCAAGATTTAGATCACCATACTTGTCTGAAAGATGGACAAAGAGGATAAACAGAGATTGAAATGTGTTACAATGTGAAGAACCATCTTAACCAAAACACCACCTTTTTCATCTTGACGTGTGTTAAATTGAGACCACCTTTGTCTTTCGAAGATACCAAAATTTCATAACACTCTTTATGTACTCCACCATCCTATATAAACCGTAAAATATGGTGTTTAATTGTCAGATAAATCCTATTTTCTATTGGCAAGACCATCAGATAATACCAAATAGTACTGGAAGCTAATGAGTTCACAACCATAACTTTGCCTTTCAATGACAAACTCCGATATCTCCAAGCAACCAGTATGCGTGTCATTCTCTGACACAATACTTCAGATCACGAATTTCTGCCATATTGGTATGGAACTGAATACACACATATTTTAAAGGGTCATTTCCAATAGTCAATTTAACCATTTTTAATTCCTGGTTATCAGCTAATGAGCCAAACCACATACCTTTACTGTTTTCCCAATTTACTTTGGTACCAGATGCTCGTTCATAATCGTTACACGTTTCTTGTATAGCAATAAGAGAGTCAACATCAGACACTGTTATCAGAATGCATGTATACCAGTGAAGTCTAACAGATATTACTGTATCTGAGAGAAATATCTCGAATTTGTGGGTTATGTACCAAGACTTCTCTGAAAGGTTCTGCACAGCGAACATACAGTAATGCAGATAGAAGGTATCCCTGTCTTATCCCTCTAGAAAGAGAAAGTCCTTTGTTAGATATCCATTACATTTAACGAGACCAGTGACGTTGGTATGACATAGTCTTTTCCAATTGCAATAATCTCAGTGAAGTTAGTTATAAGAACTGTTTATTCTGGTAAAGTTTGTTATAAGGACGGTTGTATCTGGTAAACTTAGTCTTAAAGATGGTTGATTCTGATGAATTGGTTCTTTAAGACAACCGTAGATTAAAGCAATTACGTCGTTTCTGTGTTAACAAAGAATTCCAGGATGTAAATGTGCGTCATTATTACTCGCTAAGATGAATGAAGAAACTAAATAATATATTTAAAAACGGCTGGTAAGGGTAGAGAAAACGTTTGTTTTGTTTTTGTTTGTTTTTGGAATTTCGCACAAAGCTACTCGAGGGCTATCTGTGCTAGTCGTCCCTAATTTAGCAGTGTAAGACTAGACGGAAGGCAGCTAGTCATCACCACCCACCGCCAACTATTGGGCTACTCTTTTACCAACGAATAGTGGGATTGACCGTCACATTATACACCCTAACGGCTGGGAGGGCGAGCATGTTTAGCGCGACTCGGGCGCGAACCCGCGAATTACGAGTCGCATTTTGCGTTTGTTTATGTTTGTTTCTTTATTTAGTATTTGGGTGTTTTCTATGGTTATGTTGTGTTTATTTGATTTGCAGTGTTCGAAAACGCGTGAAGGTGATATTTTATGTTCTTTGAATTTGGTTTCCATTTTTCTACTTGTTTCTCCAATTAGAAGTCGTGGAAGTTATCACATCGTACTTTATAAATAATGTTGGAGTGGTGTTTGTCAGTGTAGTTTTTACATAGTATAGACCTTAGTTTTGTGCCTGTTTTTGAATAAATTTCACATTAACTGTAATGTCATATAATGTTGCTAGTTTTACCAAATGTTGGTTATTTTTCTGCTGATGTCGGGAATATATAGTATACAGTCGTATATGGTTCAGATTGTCCACTACGACCAGTAATGTCCACATAATTACAATCATGGTAAATACATAGCATGGGTATTTTTCAAACATGTAACATCAACCAGCTCATTCATCAAATGCTCTTTTAATTTCAAGTGTAATTGTTTGTTTGTTTGTTTTTGGAATTTCGCACAAAGCTACTCGAGGGCTATCTGTGCTAGCCGTCCCTAATTTTGCAGTGTAAGACTAGAGGGAAGACAGCTAGTCATCACCACCCACCGCCAACTCTTTGGCTTCTCTTTTACCAACGAATAGTGGGATTGACCGTCACATTATACACCCCCACAGTTGGGAGGGCTAGCATATTTTAGCGCGACACGGGCGCGAACCCGCGACCCTCGGATTACGAGTGCACGCCTTAACGCGCTCGGCCATGCCAGGCCTTCAAGTGTAATCTAAATCAAGTTAAACATAAAGCCTTAATGGCCAGTTTCGATGTTATATCCCTCTTTACAGAAGTTCCAACCACTGAAGCCTGCAAGATAGCCTTAGAACTCCATATCTGAGATCCTAACCCAACAATAGACATTCCCAGCAACCAATTAGCAACCCTCATAGAATTCACCACGATGAAGAAAAACTTCATTGTCAACAACCACAACTATATACAAACAAATGGCTTAAATATGGGCAATCCAGTATCACCAGTTCTAGCCAATATTTTTATGACACAAATTGAAACACAAGCAATCAGAACAGCATTACATTCACCACTATACTGGTACAGATATGTAGACGACACGATTGCGAATTTCACATCTACAGAACACACACTTGATTTTTTTCAATTACATTAATTCTATACATCCCAACGTTAACTTCACATGTGAACAGGAAGAAAGCAATCAAATATCATTTCTCAACCTCAAAATTACAAGAACCGATACATAATTTAAAACAGAAATTCACCGAAAAATCACCCATACTGGACTAAACATTCCTTGGGACTCAGCACATAAAACAAAACAAAAACTCAACATATTAAGAAACCAAATAAACACAGCCATGAAACTATGCTCCCCAGATAAAATTAACGATGAATTAGACAAAATAAAACAATACTTTATCAACAACAATAAGTTTCCTTCACAAACCGTAGAAAACATCATACGTACACACCTTGTCAAAAAGCAAAATCAACCAACAAAAGTAAATATATCTCACGAATAAAAAATAACAAAACCAGAAACTGATGCATACCATATATTTCCGCAATCAGCAAAAAATAACCAACATTTGACAAAAACTGTTAACAAAATATGACATTCCAGTTAATACTAAATGTATTTAAAAACCAGGCACTAAACTAAGGTTTATACTATGTAAAAACTATACTGACAAATACCACACCAACATTATTTATAAAATACAATGTGATAACTGCCACGACTTCTGTATTAGAGAAACAAATAGAAAAATGAAAACCAGATTTAAAGAACATAAAGAGTCATCTTCAAACGTTTTCGAACACTGTAAGTCAAATAACCACAACATAACCATAGAAAACACTCAAATACTAAATAAAGAAACAAACATAAACAAACGCAAAATAAAGAAGCCAAAAATAAACTAATCCAAAGGAACACCTTTATTCCTATATTAATAAATATAATCAAAAATTTAAGCACGCACTCTATATTCCTGTACTCAGTTACACAACTCTATTCAATCATATGGTTAGCTGTCGGTCAGTTACCTCTTTCTTTTTTTGTGAATTTGACGATGACTGAAGAAGGTCGAAACGTTGTTAGCTTCTCTACATAAAAAAAAAATTCTCAACCCTTACCAGACGTTTTTAAATATATAATTTTCTCTACAAGTGAGTTTTCGCGTCATCATGAGAAGAATCAGTTATTAGATTAAAATGAAACTATAAATATAATCTCGGTTTACGACATAACGTAATTTTGATCATTGTAATCTATAAGGATTTTAAGCCTATTCCATGAGTAAAATATGTATGTAATAAAAGACCATTAAATGCGTCAGTCACGATAAATCTTTCAACGCTAACACGTAATCTTTCAGTTTAGCTCAACATTGAAGTTATGAAATAAATCTCGAGAAAGAGAATTAATTCCTGAATAAGGTATTCTTTCAACAATACTGTTAAAACCCCGAAACAAAACCTTTATATTTCCCGGTAAAATTGTGTGAAGACCTTAAAATGGATATCGCATCACCTCCTGTACTCTTATGCTTTTATAGAAGTTGCAGGTGTGCGTAGGTTTTCTATCGACTTATTAAATTTTAAATTTTTCAAACCAGTCAAAGAACCATACACTGAGATGTGGACAATGGAATTTGGACGGTATTGGTTGTCTGATACCACCATATGGGTCCCATGGTGATATCTCTACATTTAAATCGAATCAACAGACACAGACTTCGTATTGTTTTGTAATGCTTAACGTTGAAAATGTTCCATTGAAAGTAAGCCTAAAATGAAAATCTAGGAAAACCTTTAGGTATTGGAAAGGAAAGACTCAGTTTGTTTTGTTTCCTGTTATTCATTTCGTACCTGTTAACGAAATTAACTTTTAAGGCGGCGTAAAAAGGAAAATAAAACAATAAATATTCATAGATGTCGCACCTTGTTTCATTTGTAAGCTCTGAATTTTTAATTAATTTTGAAGATAATAGAGAATTTTCATACTATTATTAAATATTACTAATCTCATGTCTGTATTTATTAAATGATAAATAACAAGCATCACAATGTTTAAAAATAAACTGTTAATAAGTCAAAAAGACTTTAAAGTTATAACGGATTTCAAATCTATCGGTAGATTCTTACTTTTAAAATTTATAAGAGTTCATAAGTGAAATTAAATAGAGAACATCAGTTTATCTACATTACATCTGTTTTATCCAACGGAAGCGGTTCTTACTCCTTCAGCTACCATTATGCTAGTCCATGTAAACATTTCTTATTCGATTTCTTTACATTAAGCTAGTCCATGTAAACATTTCTTATTCGATTTCTCTATATTAAGCAAGCTCATGCAAACAGATTTGATTTGGTTTCTTTACATTATGCTAGTCCATGTAAACATTTCTTATTCGATTATTTTACATTAAGCTAGTCCATGTAAACATTTCTTATTCGATTTCTTTACATTAAGCTGGTCCATGTAAACATTTCTTATTCGATTTCTTTAGATTATGCTAGTCCATGTAAACATTTCTTATTCGATTTCCTTACATTAAGCTAGTCCATGTAAACATTTCTTATTCGATTTCTTTACATTATGCTAGTCCATGTAAACATTTCTTATTCGATTTCTTTATATTAAGCTGGTCCATGTAAACATTTCTTATTCGATTTCTCTATATTAAGCAAGCTCATGCAAACAGATTTGATTCGATTTCTTTACATTATGCTAGTCCATGTAAACATTTCTTATTCGATTTCTTTACATTATGCTAGTCCATGTAAACATTTTTATTCGATTTCTTTACATTATGCTGGTCCACGTAAACATTTCTTATTGGATTTCTTTACGTTAATCTAGTCCATGTAAACATTTCTTATTCGATTTCACTATATTAAGCAAGCTCATGCAAACAGATATGATTTGGTTTCTTTACATTAAGCAAGTCCATGTAGACAGATCTGATTCACGTTCACCAAGTATAATCAAACAGTGTTGTCTGGTTTCATGTCAAGTCCGAGCAGTGATGGAACCAACGTCGTTTTATTTCTCATTCGGTAGTAATTTGATGTTTTAAAAACTAACCATCCTTGAATGAATCCTTTCACCAGGTTTATGCTATTTCAGATCTGTTATTGCAATCTCTCTGTACTTCTCCAGTGATGTTATTATAATCTCTCTGTACTTTACAGGTGGATGTGTTTTTGCATTTCTCCAGTGATTTGTGTTATCTCATAGCAAAATCACACCGAGCTATCTGCTATGTGAAATAACGTGTTTGTGTTTTCCTCACAATAAAACCGCACCGAGCTATCTGCTGTGTGAAATAACGTGTTTGTGTTTTTCTCATAGCAAATCCACACCGAGCTCTCTGCTGTGTGGAATAACGTGTTTGTGTTTTCCTCATAATAAAACCACACCGAGCTATGTGCTGTGTGGAATAACGTGTTTGTGTTTTTCTTATAGTAAAACCACACCGAGCTATGTGCTGTATCCACCGAAAGTGATCGAACATCTTATTTTAGCGTTTTAAATTTGAAGAACCGCTACTGTCCCAGACTAGCAGTAATGAAGTTTTTCCAGTTATTTATATATTTAAATCATTTTGTGACACACGAGGGTTTTATTTGCACTTCTCTTTATAGTCTTTCTATTTTTCTTGTTGAAACGAAACTAAGGACCGATGATTTTAAATAAAGACTCCTTCAAACGTTAATATTTCAAAACGTTGAAAAGAAATGGTCAGATTAATTTGGATTACGGAACTAATTAATGAAGCTAGTTATTATTGTAAACACATTAAAGCCCATTCCGTGACACAGAGGGAAGTCTCCAGACACGTGAGGCAAGAAACCGGTTTTCGATACCTTTGGTGGGCGCGGTACAGATATAACTTGATGAAGCTTTGTGCTTAAGTGTAAATAAGCAGCACATTAAAAAACTGTGTTTATTTCAAGCTTTATGCTCTCCTATTGGAACACTCCAGAAACATATGGTAATGACAGAATTATAATGATATGATAATGAGTGATGTAATATCTTTCATTAGGTGACACGAAGCGTTTTTCATTTCTACTTCCAGTGCAAAATGTAGCACTACAAAAATAAACACCAAGATCCCTTCACTGTTATACTGTTATCATTTTAACATATTCGTTGTTTTCTAACTAAAATAACTACAGTTAACAGTTATAAAGATTTCGACAGTTTCTAAGTTACTATATAATTTCGACCTGACTCGTAACCTGAAGGTCGCGGGTTTAAATTCGCGTCTCACTAAATATTCTTGTCTTTTTAGTTATAGGGACGTTATAAATTAAGGTCAATTCCACTATTAATTTGGAAAAAGTAGCCGAATATTTGGCAGTGAGAGGTGGTGACCAGCTTTCTCCTTCTGGTCTTTCATTACTAAATTAGGGACGGCTAGCGAAGATGGACCCTCGTGTAGCTTTGTTCGAAATTTAAACAAAATAAATAACGATATTTATGCACTTAGTAATAAACATTAATCGGAATTTATTAGATTTTTTATCATTTATTAAACAAAGATTTAAAAACTTTAGGTTAAAAAATATTTGTGTAGAATTATATCACAAAATTGGTTGTCTACTACTGGTTACTTTCTGTGTTTATATTTTGGCGAAATATACGTAACAAGACCTAGTACTTATGTATATCGCTAAACTTGTTCATTTGGCAAGTATTTGTACGTTTTTCTTTTGGGAAACTTAAATAGTGAACTTCTCAAACATATTTTGACTTGACGTGAAGAGGTCCGATCTAATACCTCCTGTAAGAAATGTAGAACTGAGCGTCTAACAAGGAAGAGAACTTTATAGATCACAAGTTGCTTTATGTCTGAGTGACACAGAGTAGGATTACCAAGGTAAATCGGTTATCGTTTTATTCTCCAGGGAAAAACTCCACAACTGTTTGGTGCTTTAGCACGACCGAGTCGTCATTATTATTTCATTCGTTTCTCTGTTCTAAACTCAAAACAACAACAACACCAAATGTTTCTCTTTATCAGGAACCATAAAAAATATCAAATATTAGTCAGTAAAAGATATAAATGTTGGAAATAGATCAACAATAAGATAACTGTTTAAAGATTAAATAGCTCTTAAAGATAAGATAACTGTTTAAAAATTTATCCCAGAAATGTTAATTGATTGTTACTTAATTGACCATCTGGGCAGGATATCCCTGTTACTGATATATATGTAAACTATTTCATGTTAGTTTGTGAAGCAACACGATTGTTTGTTTGTTTTGGAATTTCGCACAAATCTACTCGAGGGCTATCTGTGCTAGCCGTCCCTAATTTAGCAGTGTAAGACTAGAGGAAAAGCAGCTAGTCATCACCACCCACCGCCAACTCTTGGGCTACTCTTTTACCAACGAAAAGTGGGATTGACCGTCATATTATACACCCCCACGGCTGGAAGGGCGAGCATGTTTAGCGCGACCTTCGGATTACGAGTCGCACGCCTTACGCGCTTGGCCATGCCAGGCCAGGAAGCAACACGAGCAAGACCTGTGACAGGTGAATCGTCATTCTAAATCAATATCTTTTTGTCACAAAAAGAGACACAGAGTCAGAAGCTGTTTCAGCGTGACAATTATTATTCTAGAAGTCTCAGTGGTTACAGTAGTTGTAAAATCACAGTGAGTGATACTCTTATGTCAGATTGTGACCCAAATGAGTGCTGCACTTAAGTCAGATTGTGACCCAAATGAGTGCTGCACTTAAGTCAGATTGTGACCTTAAGGAGTGCTGCACTTATGTCAGATTGTGGCCTTAAGGAGTGCTGCACTTACGTTAGATTGTGACCTTAAGGAGTGCTGCACTTATGTCAGATTGTGGCCTTAAGGAGTGCTGCACTTACGTCAGATTGTGACCTTAAGGAGTGCTGCACTTATGTCAGATTGTGACCTTAAGGAGTGCTGCACTTATGTCAGATTGTGACCTTAAGGAGTGCTGCACTTATGTCAGATTGTGACCTTAAGGAGTGCTGCACTTACGTCAGATTGTGACCTTAAGGAGTGCTGCACTTACGTCAGATTGTGACCTTAAGGAGTGCTGCACTTACGTCAGATTGTGGCCTTAAGGAGTGCTGTACTTATGTCAGATTGTGGCCTTAAGGAGTGCTGCACTTATGTCAGATTGTGACCTTAAGGAGTGCTGCACTTATGTCAGATTGTGACCTTAAGGAGTGCTGCACTTATGTCAGATTGTGACCTTAAGGAGTGCTGCACTTATGTCAGATTATGACTGCCAACAATGGGCTCTATTTTCTTAGTGTAGCTTTCTTAACGTTTTAATGCACTACCATACAGAACAGTTCCAAGAGAGAAACAATAGACAACACGTTATTAAGTTACTTTTGTTTATTCGGTACACCATTCAAGAATTTGTTGAAACAGTAGTCTAGAGAACTGAAACAGTTCTAACACACAAACAAGAAATAAACTAGACCATGGTTAATGATTTTCTTTTATTTAAAAATAATTAATCATTAAATTGTCTAATTAATCAATAATTTTTTGTGATTGTTGTTGAGTACAAAGCTACATAAAGCTATTCGTGCTCTACTAGCCACAAGTATGGATGTTGTTGTTTTTTAATTTCGCACAAAGCTACTTGAGGGCTATCTGGGCTAGCCGTCCCTAATTTAGGGAAGGCCGCTAGTTTTCACCACCCACCGCCAACTCTTGGGCTACTCTTTTACCAACGAATAGTGGGATAGACCGTAATATTATAACGCTCCCATGCCTGAAAGGTGAGCATGTTTAGCGCGACTCGGATGCGAACCCGCGACCCTCAGATTACGAGTCGCACGCTTTTTCACGCTTGGCCATGACGGGCCACA
The DNA here is from genome assembly GCA_011833715.1 of Carcinoscorpius rotundicauda. Lineage (NCBI taxonomy): Eukaryota > Metazoa > Arthropoda > Merostomata > Xiphosura > Limulidae > Carcinoscorpius > Carcinoscorpius rotundicauda. The sequence goes on along the minus strand of CM022391.1, from coordinate 189,833 downwards.
CAGGTATGGAAACACGGTTTCTCTCAGTACAAGTTACTAAGCGTGTTGCTGTGCTTTTGAAGTCATTTATCAATATTTAAGGTGATTAATATGATTAAAAATTTAATATTTGTCGCAGACACTTACTGTTGTATTTACATCAGTGATAACACAGCTTGTTACAATGTTCACAGTTTTGTATCTAACATCACTCACTGTCTCTACACGAATTGTAGGTATAAAAATCACACTTTGTGGTTCAAATAACAGCTGTTCCTTTCACTGTTTTGTGTGAGATGAGACCGAAGGAACACATCGATAACATGTTCCTTTCACTGTTTTGTGTGACATGAGACCGAAGGAACACATCTTATCGATAACATGTTCCTTTCACTGTTTTGTGTGAGATGAGACCGAAGGAACACATCTTATCGATAACATGTTCCTTTCACTGTTTTGTGTGAGATGAGACCGAAGGAACACATCTTATCGATAACATTATCTGTTAAAGACATGCGCAGTAGACAGCAGAACATTAAATAATTTTTTCTAATGTATTGGATATTTTCTTGTGCCTCTACAAGTCAACCATTTCTGTCTTTATACATTTATCATTTCCCGGGAGTAAGTTTCTGTACCCAGTGATTTTTCTTTTATCCCATTCTTTTTCTTTGTGATTTGTTTGTTTATTTAGAATTGAGAAAAAAATTACACAATGGGCTATGTGTATTCTGCCATCCATGGGTATTGAAACCCGGTTTTAAAGGTGTGAGACCGAAGGTATACCGCTGTGTCACTGGAAGGCTTATAAGACAAAAATTTGTTCCTAAACAGAAACAAAAGTTAAGCACGAACTAAAATTCTGATAATTTCAATTTATTTTCAAAGTAACTATTTTATTCACGAAACGTTTAATTATTAAAAACAACAACAAGTAATTGGTTACTAGACCGTTTCGAGTGTGTCTTTCTAGTTTTTTTTTTGTCCTGCCTTTACTTTAAACTTGACAAAAAATTACTGTTCTAAATAGTTGTAGTCTAGTTTGCTGTGGAATGATACGTACAAGGACTTACAACGTTATAAATCACAGTTTGATTCCTGTTACGGGAACTGTACAAATAGCAAATATAACAGATATTTTCTTAAAAGCAAACATGGATTTTCTCCATAACAGAAAGTAGAATACGGTATTAAACGCTCTGTTCACTGCTAATTAGAAATGAGATGAAAAGTTTGTGTATTGAGAACGGAAACTTGTCACACCACTTAACTGTAGTTTCATTTTAACTTAAGCCTAACAGTAATCTCAGGATATGTATCCTACATTATCCCAATGTTTTATTCGTTAGTAATGGGCTGAATTTTTTCTTTCATATTTTAAGAGTGTAATGATGGGTTGGATGTCATAATCGAGAGACTGAAACATAAGAAACGTTTGTACCAACTTTCTCTGATAGTTCAGTGTAATATATGTACATAATCACACATGTAAAGTGAGTAAGTTACATATTTACACAGTTTACTTCAGCTGTTGCTAACTGACAATCATGAATAATTGAATGGATCTTGGCTTACCTAAGTCTCTAAATGAAAGCCACGAGCTTTAGAAACGTGTAACGCACGAAAAGAAGAAAAAAGTGGTAAACAACAGTCTTGATGGAGTAGCTGATGACGTTATCTACCGAGGCTGACTTATGAAAATAAACCTCAACTTAAAGTTAGTTTATAACACGATCATTTACACAGCAAATCACCAATGATTTCTTAGAACTTAAAAGTTATTTTTCATACGTTTACACAAACCATTGTTAACATTTTGTTTCGCTTTTCCTTGTTAATAAAATCACGTATTAGCACGTATTTAAAACCTAGAGATATATCAATCATTGACTGCAAAAATGTGAGGCTGTATTCTAAATTTTAACATTCAATAAACACAGCATGTTACCAAACACTGACCTAAAAGTGTAAGGTTACATTCAACATTTTACTTTTCAAAGGACATAGCATGTTACAGTAACTTTATGAACTATTTTTGTCCTTCATGATTAATCCCACCCACACGTAGTGAAACCGATGTTCGTTCCTCGGATGGTTATAGTTTCCGATTTACTCACAAGATGTATTTATAAGTGTTTATCATGTAAGGTACCGTGATCATTTGTTTTACAATAATTACGCTAAAGAGCCATTTGTTACTGTTGAATGTTTTTAACAACAGCATTGATAAGAGCCAGTTGAAGAGACCGTGTTTCTCTTTCTCTTCTTTGGTGGGTGTCACTTGTGTTCAATGTAGAAGTATCAGTTTAAATCAGGACTAAAGACTTTCCGGTCATCAATATTCAGTTTTATAAGTTAATTGTATTTTTCTCACCTTTCTAGTTGTCAAAATGCGTTATTTCTCCAGAACTAGCTGTTAACGATGATGGACGTAAACCCAACATCGTGTCACGAGGTACGGCCAGTGAGATTTATATTACTTCTGAATATAAATTTTAAGGTATTTATACAAAACGCTATTTATTAGGAAAGAACAACAATAATTACGAAAAATAAAAAGTAATTACGTTCGACATGTTATTAATGAGACAGATAACAAAATAACATACTATATATTTAAATGAGCTGAAAGGAATAATTATATATATAACATATTACTTTTACGTTAAGGGTTGAGTTGGTTTTGTAATGTATAGCTCAATGTTTGGAAGGTGGTAAGCCGTTCGGTACCACAAGACAGTTTCCCTCCATTTTAAGCTGTGGTACATTATAAATGAGATGGACAAAACCTTATCGTGAATAACGTGTCTTAAGGTGTTGCTGGCTGGTCAGTGGTTGAAAATTACAGACGGCAGCAAACAGCCTCAGGAACTTTGACCCAAATACAAAGTACAAAATTTTTAATTTGGAAAAATATTTATATTTATGTATATACATTTATTTGTGTTAATTATAACACAAATTAGTTTATTCTAACTAATCCATAAATTAAAGATTTAAATCGGGCATTATTTGATTAATCCGCTAATTAATATATTATATGATTAATCCACTAATTAATGAAATAAGTAGGGCATTATTTGATTAATCCTTCAATAGTCTTTGAGAGACGCAAATCGATCAGTGAATAAATCTAACGTCATGAAATAAATATATGTATATATATATATATATATATTGTGTGGTGTTCAAAACATTTCATTACAACTACACTCACATAAAGTTTGAAAACTAAATACTGCGTTTCTAAAGGAGTTTATTCGAAATTAAGAATTTTTCTTCAATATAATCGTGTCTCTTTAGCGGAAGTAGGTTACGGACCGTTTATATCTGATCTTTGGTTAGTCTTCAAAAGGTATCGAAAGAAAGCACACTGTTTGTGAGACACGGTTAACTGATTATGTGTTTCATGTCGAATCTTCTTAAGATCATTATAAAATATTAAGAAAATGTATCTTCTACACATTACCTTGGGAATTAAATAATCTTTATCTACTCGCGTATTCAGTCGATGATGGAACGTGTTCAAGGAAGGCATATTAGTATGAAGTAAATAAGGGTATTAGAAAATGACGTAATCCACTCTAACAATAAAACATTTGCATTTTGAGTCAGAGTAGTTAGTTTTGTTTGAAATAATAAAATAACCTTTATATTATTAGAGAAATAATTTTAAATATATCACAAAATAAACGTGTAGCTCCAGAAGCACAACAGGAAAAACTGTTTACACTGTAACCCAGTTAGTACCGGTTTACACCGTAACCTAGTTACTACTGGTTTATACTGTAACCCAGTTACTACCGGTTTTTATTGTAACCCAGTTAGTACCAGTTTATACTGTAACCCAGTTATTACCGGTTTACACCGTAACCTAGTTACTACCGGTTTTTATTGTAACCCAGTTAGTACCGGTTTATACTGTAATCCAGTTAGTACCGGTTTATACTGTAATCCAGTTGGTACCGGTTTATACTGTAACCCAGTTAGTACCGCTTTATACTGTAACCCAGTTAGTACCGGTTTATATTGTAACCCAGTTAGTACCGGTTTATATTGTAACCCAGTTAGTACCGGTTTATACTGTAATCCAGTTAGTACCGGTTTATACTGTAATCCAGTTGGTACCGGTTTATACTGTAACCCAGTTACTCCCGCATTATACCGTAGCCGACAAGAAACTCAAAATTTCCTCTACGTAAACCGCAATTACAAGAGTTGAATCCAATGTTTCTTCGTTTACAAATTCACAAATTGGGGCAATCTTATTATCCGTATAAAGACGGATATTTAACTTTAAAAACATGTCTAGATGTAGTATTTATTATACTATCCGAATTTTGATTAATGAAGAATATACGTCCAGTCACGTATCTTACTGGTATTCATAGACGTTAACATTTTAATAAATAATACACTCAACCGACTTAAAGAGGTTCATACACAAAACAAATTCTATATATATTACATTTTAAGTTAAGAAAACAAAAATTTTGTTGAAAATCAAAAGTTGAATTCTGACATCGCTGTTCGAACAATAAGTAAGACGTCAGGTTGTTCACGATGTAAGTTGATTAGTGCCTTACAGGTATAGAGGTCCTTTGGAACGTTTCACTTTCATTCGGTATAGGGTAGATACGTGTGATACATTATCATTCATTTTGTGCTTCCTATCTATCTAAAGCAAGCAGAGTTCTGTCATAGCTAGCGGGTAAACTGTCTTAAGATTTCGTCTTCATTAACACGTTACTCGAGGCTTAACTCATAATTTTTCGTAATTGCCAACTTATTTAGAAATACTTACTGTAAATTGACAAGAAAATAGCCAAGATTCTTTAATAATTATGGGATATTTTAAGAAACATTGCTTATACCAATTATTAGTCGAGATTTTAGTTGAAAATTCTTTTTATCAAATCGCGTTGGCTTTAAGTTCATGTGTCAGTTACAATTGTTGAAAAGTAACGAACTTGATTGTGGTAAAGATGTTAATAATGATAATGATGTCCAGCAAACATGCAGATTAGAAATACCACACACTTTATCTGTAAAGATGTTAATAATGATAATGATGTCCATCAAACATGCAGATTAGAAATACCACACACTTTATCTGTAAAGATGTTAATAATGATAATGATGTCCATCAAACATGCAGATTAGAAATACCACACACTTTATCTGTCAATGTAGATTAAAAATACAATACACTTTATCTGTCAATACAGCAGATTAGAAATACTACACACTTTATTGTCAATGAAGATTAGAAATACCACACACTTTATCTTTCAATGTAGATTAGAAATACCACACACTTTATCTGTCAATGTAGATTGAAAATACCACACACTTTATCTGTCAACGTAGCTTAAAAATACAATACACTTTATCTGTCAATACAGCAGATTAGAAATACCACACATTTTATCTGTCAATGTAGATTAGAAATACCACACACTTTATCTGTCAATGTAGATTAAAAATACCACACACTTTATTTGGCAGTTCAGGATATTAAAAAATACTACATACACTATATATATATATAAAAATACTACACACTATATATATATATATAAAATACTACACACACTATATATATATCTAAAATACTACACACTATATTTTTTAAAATAATAGATTTAAAAACGCCCCCCAATCAACGTGTCAATGCAGAAAATTAAAAGAAACCAAAATCATTTTATCTGGCAACAGGGGCGTAGATTTTTTACACCCGATGGGGGGGAATGATTTTTGCAACCACTTATGTGGACTGTTCAATTTGCAAATTGGTAATCTGATAACACGAACCTGAAAGCTGTAAACATGCAGTCACAGAGTAATCTTGTTGCCACGATACTTCAAGATTTCCATGTAGGTTTGTATAAGTGAGGTGTTGTAAACAGTTTTCAAAATGTTAATAGAATAAAGACAAATGTGTCATAAATCAACTGCTACATGAATCTATTCCTGCACACTGCACAGTATAAAAGATGGCCATTATACTTGACAAGGTTACTAATAACTTTCAATGCATGAATTATGTTTTCAAATATTACTAAAATTAGTAATTACCCTTGATAAGTTTATATCTACTGAAAAACTGTTCATGTTGGAAAACATTTTGCCAGATGTGATCATGTTCTCAAGTGCTAGATATTGCCTCAAATCATTGTTGTCTGCATTGAATCTAGTGGTCAGAGTTTCTATGACTGTGTCCACAAATTCAAAATATTGGCTTCTGTAGTGATCTCTAGCTGTTGCAAAATGATGTGCTGAGTCATCACCTGCGATCCTTCTGGGGGTTCTGTGAATGCGTGGTAGTTCAATAGGCACCAGATCCAGGGAAGTTACCTTTTTCTCAGCTTCATCAAATATCTTGTTGTAATTCTCCTCTGTTTGTAAAACCCACAACTGCTCAATTGTCATTGCAGATGCTTCAATCATGCCAGATACTGTCGCTGATTTTGCTTGGAATGCACGGTTTAGTTCCTCTAATGCAGTAGATGGATGCTGAGCCATCAAAAATCCTAAAACTATCTTTTCTTTGTCAAATCTGTCCAGCAGACCTCGTGATTTCACTGCTACATTTGAGTTTTCATTTGCTAATTCAGACAAAGAATCAACAATGCCACTGTAGTGATCATTAGCACATGTAATTGCAGATAGACGGATAAACCAGCTTGTTGGACACAGTGGGCGGATGTATTTAATTGGACCATTGTGGTTGTCTGACGATACAATATTTTTAGAGATTGTCTTGTATTTGCCTGACCTCTGAAGCAAGATATCAAGTTCATGTACCCACTGGATAGAATCTCGAACACATTCACAAGCTTCAAATGCATGTTGCATTATTAAATTAGCCTTGTGTGCTCCGCAGTAAAAAGCAAAGTTGACGGTTACTTCTCTTTTATTTTTGCCTGGCATCTACTGTACGCACCACTCATGTTAGCGGCTCCATTATAAGTTTGTGCTGTTAATCCTGACAGTGGTTAATTGAGTCTAGTCAATACATCAAGTATTGTCGAGGATATTGTTTCACCAGTTGTATTGGAAATACTGTACAAACCAAGAAATGTCTCATGGACGTCAAGGTTCTCATCTACTTTTGCTTCCTGTTCGGCACTTGTAACAACTTGAATGCCATCAACAATTAATGCAAAAATTTTACTTTACTGCACTTCGTGTGCAATGTTTCTCAGTATTTTAGTCTGGGGTGATGTGAATGTGGTTTTCTTTGACAAGTAGGACGTCAACTCAGCATCTTCCTCTTCCAGTGCCTTCATTAACTGCAGGAAGTTCCCCTCCGTATCAGTATGTCCACGTAATGCTAAACCTTGACGCAGTAACAAACGTAAACTTCTGAATATTTTGGTTAGACATCTTTTTCATTATTCCTGCTGCTTCTTTTTTCCATCATGTAGCTGGACAGTCACTGGAGTTACATCAAGTGAACCTTCTAGAGATATAGCAAATCTGTGCTAAGAGGAGGATTGGTGTTTGTTGAATTTCTGTTTTGCCTTTTTCCAGTTGCAAAAACCGGTGGATACTCCACTGGCCTCTCCAATTTCCCTGTAAAAAGGCCTCTATTTTCCGCCTTGGCACAATGAAAGTATATGACTTTTTGAGTGTGATTGTCGAAGTGCAGCTACGGGAACTCATCAGACCACTTGACCTGGAAGTCGATATTTTGATATTTTGCTTTATGTCGTGGTATTAGTTGTGCATCTGGATGATATGGCTTTCCATACTGTATCTGTAGAGTGTCAGAATTTTCATTTCTGCACAAACTTCTTTCACAACTATCTGGTGGTTCATGATGTCCAATAGTTGCACAAGCATTTTCAAACTCGTACTCCAATGAACATGGTATTTCCTCTGTATGGCAAGTTTCTATTCCTCTGCTTGATGTTGTTGGATTATCTGCATCTACATTGTCACTTGTAGTTCTAGTAACTGACTTGTAGAACTGTCTGATATCGGAAAGTTTCAGACGCTTGCTTGTCACAATTGGAATCTGTTTCTCAGATGACTCAACAGGCTAAAATACAGTCTTTATTGAAAAACTCTAACGTACAACAAACGAAGATAGAACAGAATGGAAGTAGGACTGAACTGTACAATGTATTTAAGCCGAACGCGCGAACCTCACAGTGACTACCGAGCCAACTGACCACCTGGGCATCGCTGGGACAATAATGTGTACTAGTTACAACACAAGTAATTGCAAGTTTCTCGAAAAATACTTTAACAATCACAAATATATTATATTCCTGTTAAAACTCATCAAAAGGCAAACACATTGTGATATAATGTCTATAAGCACATCTATTAAATAAAAACACCTAAACAAAAACTAGTAATACAATTCGAGTAGAGGCTTCAGGCCGTTAAAATCGCTCCTTTTGTGTTCTAATTATACAAGAAAATACAATATTTTTACTATCTATGATAAGAGAATATATTGTTCTTTTACCATAAAGCACCAGCACTTTACTAGAGGGTGATGATAATCTGAAATTTCATGGATTAATGAGGGCCACAAACACAGGTCTAATGAGCCCTGTTGTAAAATCGAGGCTCAAACTAAATGGAGAGGAAGGGGGTGATGTAGGGCGTGTCTGGATCCGAGAGGCCCGAACCTGTCGTTCACTGTACAGCTAAGGACAGTAAGACGTTCGACAATAAAACCGGCTAGACATGCATAAGAACAAAATGCCGCAGGAAAACCGCACAATATACACATAAGATTGATGTAGCTTCAAGCTACAAATGGCCTGCCATATCCAGATCACAGTTTACACTTGTGAGTAATATTTTTGAATTTCAAGTTCTGTTCATTCTGCTGTGATAAAAATTTTACTAAATCTTGCACTACGTACAAGACGTAGGTAGATTCTGTGATAGTGATTGTAAGCCTTGCATGTATACTTAGGCCTACTGACTGATACTTACGAACTATCGCTTAGAAGCACATCTGTATTAAAAATGTACATTTCGGCTACTGAATAAGCCTACATCTAGGCCTAATTATATAATTCGATTGGTAAGATCACGAGAATCACAAGAACAAACACAATTTATAGGCCTGTGATGCAATAAAACAATTCAACAGACCAAACTGTAGGAGGGGTGATTGTATGCACCACACCCACCACCCAAAATGAAGGGGGGATGTATACACCTCATATCCCCAGGATCTACGTCCTTATCTGGCAGTGCAACTGATCTTAAAATATCACACACTTTACTTGCAAATACAGCATATTTAAAAGTACACTGTATTTTATGTGAGAATACAACATATTTAAAAGTACACTGTATTTTATGTGAGAATACAACATATTTAAAAGTACACTGTATTTTATGTGAGAATACAACATATTTAAAAGTACACTGTATTTTATGTGAGAATACAACAGATTTAAAAATAGCATACTTTTATCTGTCAATACAGCAGAGTTAAAATACACCATATTCTACATGACAGTACAATGGACTCAATAAATCATGATTGTTTGTTTGTTTGTTTTGAAATTTCGCACAAAGCTCCTCGAGGGCTATCTGAGCTAGCCGTCCCTACTTTAGCAGTGTAAGACCAGAGAGAAGGCAGTTAGTCATCACCACCCACCGCCAACTATTGTGCCAACGAATAGTGAGATTGACCGTAATATTATAATGACCCCACGGCTAAAAGAGCAAGCAGGTTTGGCGCGATCGGGATGCGAACCTGCGATCCTCAGATTACGAATTGCACGCCTTAACACGCTTGGCCATGCCGGGCCGATAAATCATGAAAGTGTTTGTAAAGTTAGCATAAAAAATAGTTCTATTGCAATACAGTAATGTTTTGTACCTGTGTATATGTTTTCCTAAATGTGTGCATATTACAAATATGTGTAGATATTCTACGTTACTTGATTATATCGATTGTATAATTGGCTGAATTACGTTGAAAAATCATGATACGATACGGGAAAATTACAACTACAAGAAATATTAAACGGATAATTTGTTAGCAGGAAAATTGCTAGGACACACAACTTTCCTGTTTCCATAACTTACAATTTCTTACTTTATGTTACTTGTGTAATAACATTACTTGAATTAAGTTGCAGGCAAAATTTGCATTTTTTTCCCAAGTGAAATCAAATCCACTTTCCTCTTAACGAGCCGATGGTTTTAATTAATCAACAGTCCATCCATCAACAAACTTCGTTGAAATTAACGGCTTGCAGGTGAAGATTCCACCTCGTTTTTGTTTCGTTTAAATTCGCCAGCATTACAACTGTATTTAAATGTGAAACTTATAATGGCTTTAGTGTTCATTAATTAACAGCAGAGAAGTTTTAAGAGTAACCCTAGTTATTAAAGGAAACTATGCATGTTAATAGGAAATTATTCTTCTGGTAAAAAGAAACATTAGTCGTATAAACACGGAATCTTTTTATCAATACTTTCCATTACTATATTAAGTATATATGAATACTTTAATTAAATTCATTATTAATTTTATTGTGAAACCTTTTGTAATGTCATTTTTACCTCAAACAAATCTAGCTTTGTTTAGGCGCACTACGCTTAAATTAACACGTATTTCTTGTACATAATAAAGTTTACGTGATTTATGTTTCATGTATATTTAAAGTTAAACATAAATATAAGATGTATAAAATAATAGATACCACCCGTTTTGATACAGTATTTGATTTTATTCGATCAATTCTTGTACAAATATTTGCAACAAGGAGTTTAATTGCAGAAAATTGTGACTAGCTAATTTTTTTTATATGAATCATTAAACAACCTACAACACAAAACGAAGATTTCAGAATGACACCGGTGTTCGAATTTTCAAATGTCTTTTTGGCGTTTATTCGTTCTTTGTCAATCTGATATAACATATACTCTAAGTTTTTTCATCATGAATTATGTGAAACAATAGAAACAATACTTTGTAAAACTGTTTTATAATAAATAAGTGTCAATATTTTTGTAAAACGCATATATGACACATAACCAGTCTGTTTATATACATGTTATATCGCTTGTTTTAGCTCTAGGGTTAAGGTTTCCACTAGAAAATAATAATTGAAGTGGAGAAACTAAAAGGCCAATTTATCGAACCTTTTCGAAGTGTACGTTTTAAATTCAAAGCATTTACTCGATTTCTGTGATTCTTATTAGGAACCATTAATCGATTTATTACGGAGATAAACAAGGCTTAAAAAACTACAACAACAATTGTAATTTTCGCACTACTAGTTAGATTTACTGCTACTCCACACTTTCACGGCGGATTGAGTTAAAACAAATTTATGTACATATACATTCTCATGTTAAGTACATAAAAATATTTGGTAAAAAGTAAAATTAATCCATAATATAAACTAAATTAATAACTCATACGTAATTCATGTTGTTTGATTCTAAATCCTCTTAGTACTGCTAAGTTTCGTCTGACATTTTGATGTTAATTCTCAACTCGAAAATATATAAAAAAAAAATTTTATTATTTGATACCACAGACTTATTACTGTTTTTTTTCTTCACTCTGCGAAATTACTCCTTCAATTATTACAAGCTATTTAACTTGTGTTCAGAATTTTAAAAATAAATATTTTTTCTGGAATCAAAGTAATGAATTGAGTGCCAAATATTTTTGAGACCAATTAACAAATTAAAAAAAACACATTTACTATTTTTTCATGGTAGAATTTGAAAAGAGTATGTTTGTCTGTTTCGAATTTTGCGCAAAGCTATACGAGGGCTATCTGTGCTAGCCGTCCCAACTTTAACAGTGTAAGACTAGAGGGAAGGCAGCTAGTCATTATCACCTGCCGCTAACTCTTGGGCTACTCTTTTACCAACGAATAGGGGCATTGATCGTCACATTATAACGTCCCCACGGCTGAAAGGCAAGCGATGGTGATTCGAACCCTCGACCATTAGATTACAATTCGAACGCATTAACCTACCTGACTATGCGGGGCCACTAAGTAAAAGTAAGGAACAGAATGTTACAGGATAACCACAAGATGAAGGACGTATATCAGTATTTTCAAACTTAACTCATGCAGTTTTATTCAGGGTCTTGAAATAAATTATTATTGAATTAACACCGCAATCTTTAACTGATTAACTGATTATGTAGACCGAGGTGTACGTGATAAATGGCTCCCAAAGCACCTTGTTGCTTCCGTTTTCCATTGTCAAACAATATTTTATTTATTGCACACACCAACTAAATATTTCTTCTATATCAAAGGAATATAGTAATAGTTCAAAATGATGTCTTGTACAAAAAGGCGTATAAGGACATCCGTTGAAACTTTGACGAAAACTAAAACTGCAAAAGATGTTTAATATTAGTCTGTTGCATTTTCCTCTTTTAAAAAAACCTTTTGGTTTTAGTATTAACTGAACTATGTCCACAAAACATCTGCATGTTGATAACCGCAGATAAAGTTAGCTGAGTACGTTATATTAATAGGACTGACTGTACAACTTCACGAATTTAAAATTCGTACAGCTACGTCCAACATTACTCTGTCTGATGATTATAGATAATAACCATAAAACAAAGGTTTAACTTACAAGAACTTCCAGCGTAAGACTGTCAAGTCCAAAGCACAGCACTAGTTCCGGCCAAGTCCAAAGCACAACACTAGTTCCTGTCAAGTCCAAAGCACAGCACTAGTTCCGGTCAAGTCCAAAGCACAGCACTAGTTCCGGCCAAGTCCAAAGCACAACACTAGTTCCTGTGAAGTCCAAATCACAGCACTAGTTCCGGTCAAGTCCAAAGCACAGCACTAGTTCCGGTCAAGTCCAAAGCACAACACTAGTTCCTGTCAAGTCCAAAGCACAGCACTAGTTCCGGTCAAGTCCAAAGCACAGCACTGGTTCCTGTCAAGTCCAAAGCTTAGCACTAGTTTCTGTAAGCTTTTCAAAATTAATTCAGTGTACGATGATGATGATTTTCCAATGAACTTTTAAATATATTTACCGTATAGAAATCCATTGATCGGTATGTCTTCGTATGAAGCAAAATGAATACCCAATTCATTCTCTTGCTGATTGAGGTATACGACGTTTGAACGAGAGGTCTGACCCGATAGATGCCTTATGAAGGAGGACTCTTACCTTTCTTGTTTCGTTTTAAGATGGAAATCCTTTGGAATATGTTGTGTATTGCTGATGAGACACATTTTGCCTCTGAACTCTGTGTGTTTTGTTTACCATAGTTAAAGTACAATTGTTGGTTTCTTGGTAGCTGATTCTGGTTTCTTTAGTTGATCCATATTCTTTTGCTTTCTAATTCCACTAAGCACAAGGGATATGCCAATCTAAGCACATATCACTAACCACAAGGGATATGCCAGTCTGAGCACATATTTAAGATCTGACTTCATGAAAGACTTTTAAATACCCTTTACAAGAGTGATTAGGTTTTGGTGGCATCACACTACCTACAAAAGAATATCAAAATGTAGTTCATGTACATTCCGTTCCTCTGTGACTTTGGCTTGTTGGTAAATTATACATTCAAAATCGTTTTAATATAATATACTCAACAAATTACCTTTGCAAATCAGTAATCTCTATCCACGTGAGCAAGCGCACTTGTATATAAGAGCGACAGGTGTGAGTAGGACGTGATTTCAACATAAGTTGTTGGTGAAATAGTGTCGTTGTACGTCTCTTAAGAACATAAGTTTGTGTTGAATTTTACGTAAAGCCACACGAGGGCTATCTGCGCTAGCCGTCCCTAATTTAGCAGTGTAAGACTAGAGGGAAGGCAGCTCGTCATCACCACCCACCGCCAACTCTTGGGCTACTCTTTTACCAACGAAAAGTGGGATTGACCGTCACATTATAACGCCTTCACGGCTGAATGGGCGAGCATGTTTGGTGAGACGGAGACTCGAACCCGCTATCCTCAGCTTACGAGTCAAGCGCCTTAACCACCTGGCCATGCTTGGCCGAACTTAAATGACAAGAATGTATAAATAGTATGAATCTACACATTTTTTTCGGTAAGGTGAAAGGTCACATCAAATAGCAAGATATTTTATACTATATTTGAATTTTAAACTTAGTTATGGTGAAAAGAAATTGATGAATCAAAACAAGTGAGTTAGTTCCTTGTGTAATATGAAACTTTCCACTGAACACAACACTTTAGTAAGAATATCTGTGCTTCTACCTGGCTAAAGTAAATACACTGGAGATATTGAAACTTGACGATTTACAGTGAAATATACTCACACCCAAAACACTACAACGGAACTCTGAAACGTTGTTCACACAGAAATCTAAAATTTATCGTGAAACATAGTCAGGATAAGTGGAATAGAAAAGTTTATACAGCATACAATGCATAACTCAGTTTGAAAACACGACAACAATTTTTGTGGATACGTTAGGACCTGTGGATAAAGACAGCAACACAGAAGGTGCAAAGTAGCCAGAAAAAACCTCTTACTGCAGCTGAAAAAGAAAAGAAAAGCATCATGTTTAAAATGATGTATTTGTTGAAGGAAGAAAAACAAAAATTTTTATCTGATTCACTCTTAAAACAATATTGTTTCCGGTCACATTTCAAGCTCTTACACGATAAATTTATATGTATGTCTAAAGTGAGCATTGTAAATTGAGAAAATTTGTAACGATTTAACACTTTTTATGGTCCTAAGTACGTTCTTACTACACACTGATAAACGTTTTAGTTCCATTTATTCCTTACACACGTTGAAGTAACATGACATATTTATATTGGACATAATATGAACTTGATTTCCACACCATAAATAGTTATTACAAATAATGATTTATCTGCGAAAGTTTTAAAAATTTACAAGCAATACTGAGTAATTTATTTGGTATGCAGCTAAATCGATGGCTCACGATAAGCAAATTAATTCTGAGTGGACATTATTACGCTTTGCTTAAGTTAACTAGCTATTTATTTTTGATATCTTCACGCCGCTTACCAGCTGATTTTTTACGAAGATATTTAACATCCTCGTAGAAATACTAACGTCCTATGTCAATTCACTGAAGTTAAACGGTGTTATGCTCCAAATCTACAAACGTTCCAGGCCAAGGATCTACATTAATAAGCTTCCGAGGTTTACACTATACTGACTGTATCAGACCGAACAATATTATTCTGTCTATCTGCGTGTTGCAATTTATAACTATTAGAGTGAGATTCTCGAAAGTTTAGTTGGTAATAATATTTTGTACAACATGTAGTGTTGGTTCATACACTCGAGAACCTTCAATAAATTTGGAGACAGACGGGAATTTCGCAATACACGTTACACACATTTCTAAATATATGTTAAAGTGAAACACATATAGATATTAATATAACTGTCAGAGGGAGCTCTTTGTAATCATATAGTTGTTCTTATTTCCTTGCAATGGAAACGGTGATTAATGAAAGGTAAAGTTCGAACAATAAATACCACAGTACAAAATGATTATATAAATACATTATGAAACTCCACAAACACCCATATACTAAGTCTTCAGAAACAGTCCAATAACATAACAATAAACATCACATAACAGAACAATCATTGTGCATGATTAATGAAAGGTAAAGTTCGGACAGTGTGTAATAAATATCATAGTACAAAATGATTATATAAATACATTATGAAACTCCACAAACATCCATATACTAAGTCTTCAGAAACAGCCTAATAACATAACAATAAACATCACATAACAAAACACTCATTGTGCATGTTTGGTAATTAAGATGTTTTTTGAGCAACGCGTAACAATGAATCTATCCACAACCGTTAGTTGAAGTTATATGATATGTGAAAGTACTTGGATTACCTCAGAAATTTCGATTAAGTATTAATTATTTTACATATTAATGTAAAATCGTCTTTTGTTATATGTCGAACACTTTATGAAATATTTAACTGCAATCATCGAGAAATAAGTGTTCCAAGAACCCGTTAACATTCCGTGTCGGTCTTGTCGTGAAAACCAAAACTATTCTTTTGTTATGGACGGTCCCTTAGGTACATCTTGAGAAAAACGATAAGAGAGAACACGACAGCACTATTTTATTGAAAGGTACTTACAATGAAATCAGTTAGTGATATAAAAGCACCATGTCGATTTCACGTGATTTCTTTCGACAGACTCTTATGCCAAATCATATGTTCTGATGCAACCACAAAAAAACAACAACACTTTTTTGTTTAAACAGAAAATAAAATCAAAAAGGTCTACCATCTAGTACGAAACTGGATATTAGAAACACTTGTGTTTAAATATTTAAGATTAATCTAAATTGATTCAAAAATTTGTGAAAATGAGGTGCATTTAACGGTTCATAATCTCAGTTATACAAGAGCTCTATACAGACTAATCATAGTAAACTATAATAAAACAATCGACGTTAGTTCTCGAAACAGATGGAAAGTAAAACCTCTGTATTGACAAACGAACTTTCGTCTGTGCTCAACTAGATTCTTTCTCTCAAGTACGTAAAGTTTTATCATACCGTTCATAGAAATTAGAGGAAGTACAGATGAGTAGTAAGAGGAAGTACAGATAAGTAATAAGAGGAAGTACAGATAAGTAATAAGAGGAAGTTCAGATAAGTAATAAGAGGAAGTACACATAAGTAATAAGAGGAAGTAAACATAAGTAATTAGAGGAAGTACAGATAAGTAATAAGAGGAAGTACACATAAGTAATAAGAGGAAGTACACATAAGTAATAAGAGGAAGTTCAGGTATTAGAACAAAAAATCGGTGCTCTTTCTTTAGAATCAAATATTTTCTGATGTATTACAGGCACTTCGAGCTTCTGTTTCTAACTTTTTATAATACAATGTTGTTAATAGATCTTATGTGACTTTATTGGGAATTCGATAGTTGCGCAAAAGTCGTTATAACATTAAAAAACATCATGTAGGTAAACGAATATAGATAACTATATAAATATAAATAAATATGGATGAATATATAAATATAAATAAATATAGATGAATATATAAATATAAATAAATATAGATGAATATATAAATATAAATAAATATAGATAAATATATAACGTCTCGAAGTCGTTTAAATTATTTTTACCGAAACTAATGTGTCACTATTTCTGTTTTCTAGAATTGTGTTCAGTATTTAAAAGTTTATCTGTTTTTTTCTTAATTTGACCGTCTCTCAGGACTTGGGCTTTACGTTCTAATCATGTGAATTGGATAATGTCAAAATAAGTTAAAAACTTTAAAAAAAATCACGTAGGTTTTAAATTCCACTTCTCTAAATTGGTAATAAGGCTTCAGGAAAGTTATTTGTAAAGTTATAATTGTATTTCAATATATACTTTTCCACACCAAGAAGAAAGGATAGTAAATTTGTTTTAAAATGTAACTTAATATCCTGGTGAAGAAAGCATGGCTTATCGATCGTTTCATTTTGTTTGGGGCCTACGTGCTAAAATTAAAGGAAAATAGATACATGGCTGCGGATTATCCTAACCATGTTCGTGTGCTATTTGTAAATACAGACTTTGATTTTGCAACTGATTTCCGTAAGAACGACGATATTTCCGGTTGGTTTTCAAGGAATTGAAAAGTATTTTTGTTGCCGAAGGATGGCGCTGCTTAATAAGGTCGCTCAACAGACGCGTGTAATCAGCGAGTGCAAAGGGTGGATATGAAAGTTTGCTGTTACTTAGTAATGTGAGAGTTTCCTAGACTGTGTACACAACTGATATCTACATAATCAGTGGGAGACGATTAAAGTGAATTAAAGTGGACAAGAAAAAGACAAGACTTGGTGGCCAAAAGTGTCTTTTTGAGATTTCCCTAGTGGCACATTTACTAATTAAACTTGTCAAAGAACGGACTTCACACACACGCACCAACAAACAACATATTTATAATTTATACTGCGTTTTCATTTTTAATGTGTGTTTAATTAAACGTTCAACTTTATTTACACTAAAAATAGAGACATACTGAAAATATATCTTTACCTTTGTTAGAAGTTGTAAGTCCTGAAATATAAAAGAAAATACAGTTAGCTTACGAAGTTCAAAGAAACAAACGTTTACTTCAAAGCAGTTAAGAACGATATAATTACATCCACTACAGTTCAAATCCATCTTTCATGCGAACTTTAATTATAAGAGAGTTAGGAGAAGTTTATTTAATAAACTGTTGTTAAATTAATTTATGGAATGTTTGTCGCATCATCTTGAAAGTTTCCTGTTGTCAGGTGTGAAATATTTTAATTAAAGACGATGGAGAATCCACTCAAAATGTATAATCTTCGCAGTCCTCAATCAAATAACTGTAAGTGATGTATATTGAGGTGCTGTGAACCAAATAACTGTGATATATATTGAGATGTTGCGAACCAAATAACTGTGATATATATTGAGGTGTTGTGAATCAAATAACTATGATATATATTGAGGTGTTGTGAATCAAATAACTGCAAGTGATGTATATTGAGGTGTTGCGAACCAAATAACTGTAAGTGATATATATTGAGGTGTTGTGAATCAAATAACTGTAAGCGATGTATATTGAGGTGCTGTGAAACAAATAACTGTAAGTGATATATATTGAGGTGTTGCGAACCAAATAACTGTAAGTGATATATATTGAGGTGTTGTGAATCAAATAACTGTGATATATATTGAGGTGTTGTGAATCAAATAACTGTAATTGATATATATTGAGGTGTTGTGAATCAAATAACTGTAAGTGATGTATATTGAGGTGCTGTGAACCAAATAACTGTGATATATATTGAGGTGTTGCGTACCAAATAACTGTAAGTGATGTATATTCAGGTGTTGTGAATCAGATAACTGTAAGTGATATATACTAAGATGTTGTGATCCAAATAACTGTAGGTGATATAGATTGAGGTGTTATAAGTCTATTCCATCACAATATTACTGACGTTCTTCAAACCCATGCCTTTCTAAACGTTTGTTACTGATGTATATCACACACTAACAACATCACTTTAAGCTACATTTAGTGATTTAAATAAAGATTACCAAAATAACTACAAAAACAACAGTTAAAGTTATAAATACCCAAGTATTACTATGAATTGTCAGCTTAATTGTAGGTATTGGTTGTTGAATGTATTATCAGTATGTATCAAATATATATGTGTATAATGTTTTATATGTTTGCCGAAAGTCTATATAAACTGTTAAAAGTTATATACAACACCAATAGTACCTTTCTAGAAACTACATTTAAGATACACAAAGAAAAAACACCTTCACGCGTTTATGAACACTTTAAACCAAATAAACACAACATAACCATGTAAAACACCAAATAAACACAACATAACCATGTAAAACACCCAGATACTAAGTAGGAAAACAAATAAAGAAATAGGGAAATCAAAGAAGCCCTACTTATACAGCAACTAAAACCAAAATTAAACCAATATAAAGGAACACCTTTATACCTATACCAATTAATAACATAACATCCCTGCAACGCCCCCTACAATCCCGTACCCGTTCATACTCTCGTCCCTAAGACATTTGTCCGTCAACTGTCACATTCAAACTCTCTCTTTTTTAGTCTGAAGATGACCTATGAAGGTCGAAACGTTGTTCTCTCTTTATCAATAAAAATGTTAATACCCATATCAGCCGTAGTGAGATACAGAAGCAATATCTGTTTTGTAATCCATAGTGTAAATCACCAACTTTCGTGGAATCATCTCTCCACTGACTGTTGATAATGATGTTTCTGATGAAGAAAGTCTTTTGTCACCTTTATACTGACTGTTGACAATGATGTTTGTAATGACGAAAGTCTTTTGTCACCTTTATATTGACTGTTGACAATGATGTTTCTGATGACGAAAGTATTTTGTCACCTTTATACTGAGTGTTGACAATGATGTTTGTAATGACGAAAGTCTTTTGTCACCTTTATATTGACTGTTGACAATGATGTTTCTGATGACGAAAGTATTTTGTCACCTTTATACTGAATGTTGACAATGATGTTTCTAATGACGAAAGTATTTTGTCACCTTTATATTGACTGTTGACAATGATATTTCTAATGACGAAAGTATTTTGTCACCTTTACACTGACTGTTGACAATGATGTTTTTAATGACGAATGTCTTTTGTCACCTTTATACTGACTGTTGACAATGATGTTTGTAATGACGAAAGTCTTTTGTCACCTTTATACTGACTGTTGACAATGATGTTTCCAATGACGAAAGTATTTTGTCACCTTTATACTGACTGTTGACAATGATGTTTCTAATGACGAAAGTATTGTGTCACCTTTATATTGACTGTTGACAATGATATTTCTAATGACGAAAGTATTTTGTCACCTTTACACTGACTGTTCACAATGATGTTTTTAATGACGAATGTCTTTTGTCACCTTTATACTGACTGTTGACAATGATGTTTCTAATGACGAAAGTCTTTTGTCACCTTTATACTGACTGTTGACAATGATGTTTCTAATGACGAAAGTATTTTGTCACCTTTATATTGACTGTTGACAATGATATTTCTAATGACGAAAGTATTTTGTCACCTTTACACTGACTGTTGACAATGATGTTTTTAATGACGAATGTCTTTTGTCACCTTTATACTGACTGTTGACAATGATGTTTGTAATGACGAAAGTCTTTTGTCACCTTTATATTGACTGTTGACAATGATATTTCTAATGACGAAAGTATTTTGTCACCTTTATACTGACTGTTGACAATGATGTTTTCAATGACGAAAGTATTTTGTCACCTTTATACTGACTGTTGACAATGATGTTTGTAATGACGAGTCTTTTGTCACCTTTATACTGACTGTTGACAATGATGTTTCTAATGACGAAAGTATTTTGTCACCTTTATATTGACTGTTGACAATGATATTTCTAATGACGAAAGTATTTTGTCACCTTTACACTGACTGTTGACAATGATGTTTTTAATGACGAATGTCTTTTGTCACCTTTATACTGACTGTTGACAATGATGTTTCTAATGACGAAAGTATTTTGTCACCTTTATACTGACTGTTGACAATGATGTTTCTAATGACGAAAGTATTTTGTCACCTTTATATTGACTGTTGACAATGATATTTCTAATGACGAAAGTATTTTGTCACCTTTACACTGACTGTTGACAATGATGTTTTTAATGACGAATGTCTTTTGTCACCTTTATACTGACTGTTGACAATGATGTTTGTAATGACGAAAGTCTTTTGTCACCTTTATATTGACTGTTGACAATGATGTTTCTGATGACGAAAGTCCTTTGTCACCTTTATACTGACTGTTGACAATGATGTTTCTAATGACGAAAGTATTTTGTCACCTTTATACTGACTGTTGACAATGATGTTTCCTGATGATGTAACTCTTTTTTCACTGTTATACTAACTGTTGATAATGATGTTTCTTGATGATAGAAGTCTTTTTTCACTGTTATACTAACTGTTGGTAATGATGTTTCTTAATGATGTAAGTCTTTCTTCACTGTTATACTAACTGTTGGTAATGATGTTTCCTGATGATGTAAGTCTTTCTTCACTGTTATACTAACTGTTGGTAATGATGTTTCTTGATGATGTAGGTCTTTCTTCACTGTTATACTAACTGTTGGTAATGATGTTTTTTGATGATGTAAGTCTTTCTTCACTGTTATACTAACTGTTGGTAATGATGTTTCCTGATGATGTAAGTCTTTCTTCACTGTTATACTAACTGTTGATAATGATGTTTCCTGATGATATAAGTCTTTCTTCACTGTTATACTAACTGTTGGTAATGATGTTTTTTGATGATGTAAGTCTTTCTTCACTGTTATACTAACTGTTGATAATGATGTTTCTTGATGATAGAAGTCTTTTTTCACTGTTATACTAACTGTTGGTAATAATGTTTCCTGATGATGTAAGTCTTTCTTCACTATTATACTAACTGTTGGTAATGATGTATTTTGATGATGTAAGTCTTTCTTCACTGTTATACTAACTGTTGGTAATAATGTTTCCTGATGATGTAAGTCTTTCTTCACTGTTATACTAACTGTTGATAATGATGTAAGTCTTTCTTCACTGTTATACTAACTGTTGATAATGATATAAGTCTTTCTTCACTGTTATACTAATTGTTGATAATGATGTTTCCTGATGATGTAAGTCTTTTTTCACTGTTATACTAACTGTTAGTAATGATGTTTCCTGATGATGTAAGTCTTTCTTCACTGTTATACTAACAGTTGGTAATGATGTTTCCTGATGATATAAGTCTTTCTTCACTGTTATACTAACTGTTGGTAATGATGTTTTTTGATGATGTAAGTCTTTCTTCACTGTTATACTAACTGTTGGTAATGATGTTTCCTGATGATGTAAGTCTTTCTTCACTGTTATACTAACTTTTGGTAATGATGTTTTCTGATGATGTATATCTTTCTTCACTGTAATACTAACTGTTGGTAATGATGTTTCCTGATGATGTAACTCTTTTTTCACTGTTATACTAACTGTTGGTAATGATGTTTCCTGATGATGTAAGTCTTTCTTCACTGTTATACTAACTGTTGGTAATGATGTTTCTTGATGATAGAAGTCTTTCTTCACTGTTATACTAACTGTTGGTAATGATGTTTCTTGATGATAGAAGTCTTTCTTCACTGTTATACTAACTGTTAGTAATGATGTTTCCTGATGATGTAAGTCTTTCTTCACTGTTATACTAACTGTTGATAATGATATAAGTCTTTCTTCACTGTTATACTAATTGTTGATAATGATGTTTCCTGATGATGTAAGTCTTTTTTCACTGTTATACTAACTGTTAGTAATGATGTTTCCTGATGATGTAAGTCTTTCTTCACTGTTATACTAACAGTTGGTAATGATGTTTCCTGATGATATAAGTCTTTTTTCACTGTTATACTAACTGTTGGTAATGATGTTTTTTGATGATGTAAGTCTTTCTTCACTGTTATACTAACTGTTGGTAATGATGTTTCCTGATGATGTAAGTCTTTATTCACTGTTATACTAACTTTTGGTAATGATGTTTTCTGATGATGTATATCTTTCTTCACTGTAATACTAACTGTTGGTAATGATGTTTCCTGATGATGTAACTCTTTTTTCACTGTTATACTAACTGTTGGTAATGATGTTTCCTGATGATGTAAGTCTTTCTTCACTGTTATACTAACTGTTGGTAATGATGTTTCTTGATGATAGAAGTCTTTCTTCACTGTTATACTAACTGTTGGTAATGATGTTTCTTGATGATAGAAGTCTTTCTTCACTGTTATACTAACTGTTGGTAATGATGTTTCCTGATGATATGTCTTTCTTCACCTTTCTACTAACTGTTGATAATGATGTGTTCTGATGATTTAATTTTTTTTTCATTTTCAGTATCCAGCGGAATGCACTTTTCTCAACAATTCATTTATAAATATCAGAACGTTAAAACTTCGTATTTTATAGTTCGCTGTGCTGACTTTATAACTAACTATT
This sequence comes from Carcinoscorpius rotundicauda, assembly GCA_011833715.1. NCBI lineage: Eukaryota > Metazoa > Arthropoda > Merostomata > Xiphosura > Limulidae > Carcinoscorpius > Carcinoscorpius rotundicauda. The sequence continues at coordinate 166,286 of CM022391.1, read as the reverse complement.
CGATGTTGCTTTCAAAGTACTGAAAATCCTCAGTTGTATAGCTCTAACGATTCCTTATAACAGTTGTATAGTTCTAACAATTCCTTGTAACAGCTGTATAGCTCTAACAATTCCTTGTAACAGTTGTATAGTTCTAACGATTCCTTGTAACAGTTGTATAGTTCTAACTATTTCTTATAACAGCTGTATAGCTCTATCGATTCCATATAACAGCTGTATAGCTCTAACGATTCCATATAACAGCTGTATAGCTTATAACAGTTGTATAGCTCTAACGATTCCTTGTAACAGCTGTATAGCTCTAAGAATTCCTTGTAACAGCTGTATAGCTCTAGCGATTCCTTATAACAGTTGTATAGCTCTAACTATTTCTTATAACAGCTGTATAGCTCTATCGATTCCTTATAACAGTTGTATAGCTCTAACTATTTCTTATAACAGCTGTATAGCTCTAACTATTTCTTATAACAGCTGTATAGCTCTATCGATTCATTATAACAGTTGTATAGCTCTAACGATTCCTTTTAACAGTTGTATAGCTCTCTCGATTCCTTATAACAGCTGTATAGCTCTAACTATTTCTTATAACAGCTGTATAGCTCTATCGATTCCTTATAACAGTTGTATAGCTCTAACTATTTCTTATAACAGCTGTATAGCTCTATCGATTCCTTATAACAGTTGTATAGCTCTAACGATTCCTTATAACAGTTGTATAGCTCTAACGATTCCTTTTAACAGTTGTATAGCTCTATCGATTCCTTATAACAGCTGTATAGCTCTATCGATTCCTTATAACAGCTGTATAGCTCTAACGATTCCTTATAACAGTTGTATAGCTCTAACGATTCCTTATAACAGTTGTATAGCTCTAACGATTCCTTTTAACAGTTGTATAGCTCTAACGATTCCTTTTAACAGTTGTATAGCTCTATCGATTCCTTATAACAGCTGTATAGCTCTATCGATTCCTTATAACAGTTGTATAGCTCTCTCGATTCCTTATAACAGCTGTATAGCTCTAACGATTCCTTATAACAGTTGTATAGCTCTAACGATTCCTTATAACAGTTGTATAGCTCTAACGATTCCTTATAACAGTTGTATAGCTCTAACGATTCCTTTTAACAGTTGTATAGCTCTATCGATTCCTTATAACAGCTGTATAGCTCTATCGATTCCTTATAACAGCTGTATAGCTCTATCGATTCCTTATAACAGCTGTATAGCTCTAACGATTCCTTATAACAGTTGTATAGCTCTAACGATTCCTTATAACAGTTGTATAGCTCTAACGATTCCTTTTAACAGTTGTATAGCTCTATCGATTCCTTATAACAGCTGTATAGCTCTATCGATTCCTTATAACAGCTGTATAGCTCTAACGATTCCATATAACAGCTGTATAGCTCTAACGATTCCTTTTAACAGTTATATAGCTCTAACGGTTCCTTATAATTTTCCCAATTTATAGACGTAAAAATTTGTTTCATGCTTCAGAGACCTACATGTGAAATATTTTATGAAGTCCAAGATATTTACAGACACATTAACTTAAGGTTTATTGTAATTAGTTTTAAATTGATTTGAAGTGTGCTGTTTGCCCAATGTTAACAAAGAGGTTCTAATAAGTTTCAGGTGGCGAAAAGTTAAAATAGCGAAGCTAAGTTACTCTTATAATTACAACAGACAAAATTAATATATCGTATTATCATTAATGTGTCATATTATCCAACTAAAACTGATTATGAATTTAGCACGATTGTAAACTTAAAGCAATGTAATAAAGTGAAAGTTTAATCATCATGATTGGTCTTACTACGGTTTAAAATTTTTTTACATCTGTTATTTCGGAGATAAAACTTTGAGATAATTTGTTCTTGATTCTTTGTCTGCACAATTCCTATCTTAAACAATTCTTTGTTTAATTCCAATATTGTTATTGGATTCATAATCGTAACTTACATCTATATTTTAGCAGATAATAGATCAAAGATTCGTCTGTAAACCACCTGCTCGGACTGTGGTTCATCTACGGATTTACAACGCTAGAATCAGCGGTTCGATTCACTCTGTGAACATCGCAGATAGCCCGATGTGGCTTTGCTATAAGAAGACCGTTTAACTCGTCCGTTAAACTTTAAAATCCGAAATGTTTTTAGCACAACTTTGTAGTGCCGTTCTTTAGGCTACTATGTGCAACCCAGAGGCACAACGGTGTTTCTGTTCTTTAGGCTACTATGTGCAACCCAGAGGCACAACGGTGTGTCTGTTCTTTAGGCTACTATGTGCAACCCAGAGGCACAACGGTGTGTCTGCGACTCGACTCGTCAGAAATCAGGTTTCGACATCCGCGGTTGACAGAGCACAGATTGACCATTGCGAAATTTGTGCTTAAATTCAAACGCAAATAAGCTTTCCAATATTTTTGTATAATTTATATGTTCGTGCAAAGTTGCACAAAGGACCAGTCTGCGCAATCTGATAAAGTACAGGGCTCACTGCCACACTTTCGGTACTAACAGTGGCTATCAACCTTATAACACATCCCCACTTCAAGATGTGGATGTGTTATAAGATTGATAGCCACTGTTAGCAACTAAATTGTGATAGTCAGCCCTCTCCCCACTTCAAGATGTGGATGTGTTATAAGATTGATAGCCACTGTTAGTACCTAAAGTGTGGTAGTGAGCCCTCTCCCCACTTCAAGATGTGGATGTGTTATAAGATGTGTTATTATTAGTAACAGTGGCTATGAGTCTTATAACACATCCACATCTTGAAGTGGGGAGAGAGCTGACTACCACACTTTAGTTACTAACAGTGGCTATCAATGTTATGACACATCCACATCTTGAAGCAGGGGAGAGGGCTCACTACCACACTTTAGGTAATAACAGTGGCTATCAATCTTATAACACATCCACATCTTGAAGTAGGGAGAGGGTTAACTACCACACTTTAGTTACTAACAGTGGCTATCAATGTTATGACACATCCACATCTTGAGCGGGAATTTATTTATTGCGGCAGTTTGATAATCAGGATGATTTATACCTCGGGTTTGATAATCAGGATGATTTATACCTCGGGTTTGATAATCAGAATGATTTGTACCTCGGGTTTGATAATCAGGATGATTTATACCTCGGGTTTGATAATCAGGATGATTTATACCTTGAGTTTGATAATAAAGATGATTTATACCTCGAGTTGAAATGAATCCGTGAATTAGTAAGTTGTATTTTTCTCTGAAAAAAATTCATTTGTCTGTTTTAATCGTATCATATTGGCGTCTGTACATTTGTATATTGGAACAAATATGATATAAAATATAGTATATATATATTCACATGCCTAGTAAAGTTTTACCGTCATCGGTGAATTAAGGAATATATCCAATGAAAAATAAATACCTGTGTAAAAGGATATTTCTTTGGACACTTTGTAATCTGTTTCTGGGATACATACTTCACACTCCAGAATTGTTTCATCTCTTTTTGGTAAATTACCTTGATGCAGTATTCCAGTAAGCCAGATGGAGTAAAGATCTCTTGTTATGTTAATGTATTTTTTAGAAGCCTGGAGCCATGTTCGTTTCGTAAACCTCGGGATGATTAGTCTGAAAGAGATCTCGGGCCGAGGGTATAAACCACTCGCTTCACAAGATACATAGTTTTCTACATTCGAAACTTCGTTTTGAGAGATGGAAAATTTCTTTGCTGGTGCTAGAGATGAAATAAGAGAAGGAAAAATACACAACGTGTTTATGAATGGAATCTAACGTAAGTATAAAACAACACACACTACGTAACAAAACACATGTAGGTCTGTCTACACCTAAATCAAAATACTTACAATAGACAAACATTCTCTGATCGTAATACAATAGACAAAAGTTCTCTGATCATAACACTTACAATACACAATCATTCTCTGGTTACGCTGATCGTGAGCAGCCAAAGACATCACCTGACAGGTGTATTTTCCACTTATTTCTAACGTTGGTCGTAGAATATAGAGGGCCCGATAATAGAAGTACGGATCTGGGGAATTGACTTTGTACGAAAGATCCAGTCTCCCGTCCAACATTGAAGATATGTGTCGAGAGTCCAGTTTTGGAATCCACTGGTATATGGGTTCGAGATTGTCATTGAAGAACCATTTCACCACTAATCGGAGGTCATTTGACGTGTAGTTGTACTCACAATCTAAGATCACGTGATCTGTCCCGTTCTCCACTGCACGTGGTACCGAGAGTCGAATAATCTTCACAGCTTGTGTAGCTGTTTAACAGAGAAAAAATACGCACATATATCTATTTTTAATTAATTATTCTTTACGTAAATAAATCATTTAAATTAAAGGATGCCTCTCAGAGGCTCAGTGGTATGCTTGAGAACTTATAACACTAAAAACCGTTATTCGATGCTCTTGGTGGACACATTACAGCCAGTCCATTGTGTTGCTTTACGCTTAACTGTAAATAGATTTAGTGAGAACTTTCAAGATTAATAAAACATCTTATTTTATGCGGATATTAAAGAGCTACTTTTCTTCCGTTCAGTTCGTTCTTGGCCACAAAACAGATGAAGATATTAGCGCCTGTAAAACCTTCTGATGAAAATGTGAATTTCCATTTTACATATAATATACATGCTGTAAAGTTTATTAACTTTAATAAACCTAAACTGTTTTGCTTCTCTAATCCACCAGTGAAGAAAAATCTGAATATAAGTTTTTAAACATCGAAGATTTTAATGTTTAGGACAATGTGTCCGTTTTTAGTGCGTTTGAAGAATGCGGGTGTGTGTTTTCTTATAGTAAAGCCACACCGGGCTATCTGCTGAGTCCACCGAGGAGAATTGAACCTTTGATTTCAGCAATGTAAATCCATATACCTATTACTGTACCAGCGGGGAACTTGAAGAAGGCAGTTTAAAGATGTTAAAATTTATTATTCCTTGTTTGGCCTGGTAATCACTCATCCTTTCAGCCATTGGGGTGTTACTATTTGAGGGCGAATCCCATCTTTCATTGGCGACAGAGTGGTCCACAGATTGCCGGTGGGTGGGGTTGGCTCGATCGCCTGTTCCATCATTTCTAAATTTTGAAAGTCCAGTACAAATAACCCTCAAGTTTTGCGCGAAATTCATCAAACAAACGAATTTTCTCATTATCTACGTTCTGGAACCAGGATGGTTTGGGCGCTTGACTCTTAATCTAAGGGTCACGGGTTCGAATCCCCGTCACACCAAACATGTTCTCCCTTCTAGCCGTGGGGGCGTTAACGTCACGGTCAATCACACTATTTGTTGGTAACAGAGTAGCCCCAGAGTTGGAAGTGGGTGGTGATAACTAGCTGCTAAATTATGACTGACTCGCTCAAATAACTCTCGCGTAGCTTTTGCGAGGTTAAAACCTAATCGTTTAACTTTTACCCAAGTTGTTTTTTAATGAGAAACTCCCTGCGCTGTGCTAGTGACTAAACGACTGTTACAAGTAAAGCAATACAACTGCTCCAGCAATAACAAATAGCTTCCATGAATAATTGGAATTGTCCTCTGATTTCCATTCAGAACTGTATACTTAAACAGAACTACATATTATATATGCAAAAACGGCTCGTTTGGGTTGAAAAAATATTTTAGCTGACGATGACCGAAGAAGGTCAAAACGTTGTTCGCTCTTCAATGTAAAATATTTTCTCAACCCAAACGAGACGTTTTTGCATATATATTTCTCAACATCACTGAGAACTACATATTAAGTGAATTTATAAAAAAAAAGCGTTTCCTTCTACCCAAGAACATTCGAGAAGAGACAACCTGAGTTAGTACCCCCACAGTGTCTGTGGACTTACAACGCTATAAATATAATGATAATAACTTACACTTAGTTTAAAACTTATACATAGTTAATATTTTAACATGATAATAACTTATACTTAGTTCAAAACTTTTACACACTTACCCTTTCAACATCATAATAGCTTACACTTAGTTCAAAACTAATACACACTTACCATTTCAACATGAAAATAACTTACACTTAATTCAAAACTTTTACACACTTACCATTTTAACATGATAATAGCTTACACTTAGTTCAAAACTTACACACTGTTATGTAAATGTCATGTAAATGTTTTGTAAACGACAACATGTCGTGTTGTGTTTAAATTTTCATTTCTATTATTTACATTTCCATATTTATATTATTGTTTCAAAGCTTAAACCAATAAAATATGTTGTTATTCATTTAAAATAACATTTAGAAATTTCTAGAATTAGGTAGATCAAATATATGACTATAAACGGAAATGTATGGCGGCCTAGTGTCTAGACGTTGAGTCTCGTGCAAGAACGGACATGTGCGGATTGCTCTGGAGCTCTGTGGAAGTTACGCGATGGTTCGAGAAGTCTAGGCCTACTAATATACAAAGAGACGGAGACGCACGAGAAAAGGAAGAGTCATTAGTTTTATTCGAAGAAAAGAAGAGTCAGTCATTCGTTTGAGAAAGTTTAAGTGTTTGCTGTGATTTTATTAAACTTGGATTTGTGACCAGAGCTAGATCTACAGAAGCTGTGATTTTGTCTCGTCAATCTTTGCGATTCATTTCGAATTATCGGTTGTACTGAGAGTCGGCACGTACGGACTGTTTAGGGGAGACTGGGAAAATTGGAAGGCGGCAAGTTTGAGACGTTCATCAAGAAGCACCGTAAAAAGAACTTCGTCATTCTCCATTCAAACTTCGGTATTTCTTCGTGGGACTAAATTCACATTCTAGACCGGAATTTTGGATTTCTGATCTGAACTTTTGGACTTTCATTCTAGATCATTATATTAGATACAGGCCAGTACCATTTTGTGTTGTAATTAATTTTGAAAGTTTAAACTTAATATCTGTCATTGGTATTATATAATTTATGTTATATCTGTTATATATATAATAGCTTATTGTAATAAATTATACAAGCTGTGTCTTTCTGTTGCGTTCAGTCTACATAAAACATAAAAAACGTAACAACACACTTACCATTTCAATATGATAATAACTTACTCTTAGTTCAAAACTTATACATAGTTAACATTTCAACATGATAATAACTTATACTTAGTTCAAATCTTTTACACAGTTAACATTTCAACATGATAATAACTTAAACTTAGTTCAAAACTTATACATAATTAACTGGTGGAACAACGCATTCTGATATTTTTATCTAATAAAAATGTTTAATACGCCTACTTTATTTTCAGATTTACAATAAGTATAATTTTATTGTTACTTAAGGGTTAACTAATTTTAGAACGTAGTCCAGTAAGTAATGATAAATTGAAAAGAAACTTCCAGAAGAAGAAGGAATTTAAATATCTAATTTTCACTTTGTAAAACACTGCCATCTACCGATAAAACAGTGCCTTGGCAACAAAATATTTAGACGTTCAACGATGAAAATATATTAATAAAAAAATCCAACAATTTATTAAGAGCAGTTATTTCCTACTTCACATACGCCGTTTTTACGGATTTACAACGCTAAAATTAGGGGTTTGATTCCTCTCTGCGGACACAACAGATATTCCGAGGTGGCTTTGCTATAAGAAACACAGATGCTATGCATTGATTCCAAATAAAAACGTGGTCTCCATCCAAAATAAAATATACATATAATTTCTTAATTAATCGTTGTCTATGCTTTCCACTCTGAGTATATTTTTATGTAATGACAGTTATATTTATATTAGATGAAATATAGCCTAATGTTTAGTTTTGATTTCAACAATCATAAAATACAGGGTGGTCGCTAGAAAAGCGGAAAATTTGAGGACCAGATGAGATCATGAATAAAATGCGTGCTTACTCATTTCTATTTGATTTCTTTACATCATGAATAAAATGCATGATTTTAATAATTTTGAGCATCTATGAGTGTAATATAACATATGCCTTTAAAAACTTTGTAAAAGTTATTCTTTGTAAAAATAAATAGCTGTTTGACAAATTTTCCGCTTTTCTAGCGACCACCCAGTAGAAGTCAGGCTACAAATTAATGAACTCCTATTAATCAATATGTATGTATTTTATCCTGTAATTTTTTTAGTTTGTAATTTATACTTTTTGCTATATGTCAGCATGTTTCGTAGGAAAACCTAGCGGATTTCGTCCAATAATTTCTCGGAAATTTGCAGTGTTAATAAAGTTAGATATAAGATTAAAGAATAGTCTTGCTATTTTGTTAATCAAACTTAAAATGCTATAAAGAATAAATAATTGATAAGAAATTCAGAACCGTAATAGAGCGTCATAGACAGTAAAGAAGTATAAATAATAATCAAATTTAAAACAATGTATGTTTATTTTGTGCGCGTAATACGAACATATTTGAAAAGAACCAAGTTACACGATCTGTGTGTGGGTTATGACGACTTCTATTTCAATAAACAGCCTGTATATTTGCCTTTTAATTATGTGGCGAAAATAAGTAATTTTTGCCTTGTTTTGTATTCTATAGTTAACATACATGGAAAATCTTAGGCCTAACCAACGTTTCCTATATTGAAGGTAATTTGATTAACCCCCAGTGGTTGGTGTATAGCACCATCTGTTTCAGATGGATTTGACAAAGTACAGAGTAACGTTACATAAATCAAGTAAAACTGTGTAACCGAGAAAGATCATATTTTTTCTCTATATGAGAGAACAGAATACATATATATTTATCATTCTCTAAACCTCACTGTGTGAATCAGAAGTCTATGGTTGACAATGATTATATTGAGCTGTTGCCACGTATATAAATAGCTCAGAGAAACGCTGCTTGTATCGTTTCTTCTATTGTTTATCGTTGTTGTAAAGCTGTAAGTGTTCGTGTTAACAGAATTATTTGTTGCTAAAATTGAGTAGTTAATGTTATTGAATAATCAGTTTTTATTGAATGTCTAGAAGATTCAGTCAATACATCAAATACGCTAATCAATTGTTGACATCCACCATACTTTTAACGCAATTTATTCTACCATATCCAAAAATGTTAATATTTCTCTGAACTAAATAAAATATTAACATGCTAAATATATTAACACGCAGTTAATATTAATACGCTAAATATATTAACATGCAGTTAATGTTTTTTGAAGAGTTAATAAAGTTCGTACTGTTAAATGCAAAACTACACAATAGCCACCCACTCTTATCGTCCTTACTTTAAAGTATCTCCCCACTAGTACAGCGGTAAGTCTGCAGATTTACATCATTATACATGAAGTCCAGCAAACAATCATAGAATACACTAGATGTGAACTGAGTTAGTAAGTGAACATACATGTAGTTCCTGAAACAATCATAGAATACACTAGATGTGAACTGAGTTAGTAAGTGAACATACATGTAGTCCAGCAAACAATCATAGAATACACTAGATGTGAACTGAGTTAGTAAGTGAACATACATGTAGTTCCTGAAACAATCATAGAATACACTAGATGTGAACTGAGTTAGTAAGTGTACATACATGTAGTCCAGAATACAATTTTCGTACACTACATGTGAACTGAATGAAGTCACTAGTAAGAGACAGAAAACTCGTTCCTAAGCAACTGAACTAAATCTTTCAAAAATTTCATAAACAATAAATTTCTACAGTTTTTAACTGCTTTTAGATGTTAAGAATAATAATCACGTCTATTAAATCAAAAAATCTTTTCTTATTCCAAAATTCTGAAAAGAACAGAATAGATTGTCTTTATTTTCAACTTATTCGCAAAACTTAAATTAGAATCCAGTAATATTGGTTATTAGTTGGGAATCAACCATAAGGAAACACGACTTATGAAATTCACTATTCATGATTTAATAGATTTCAGATCAGGTTATTAGATATTTATTTTCCAGTGATATATATATATATATAGTTTGTATAGATATATATAGATATAGTTTGCGAACAAAGACTTCGGTAACGACTTCTGAATCCAGAACATGTTTTTACTGAAGTTAAAGGCTAAGCAACAACAAACAGAAAAGGTGTGCTAAAAGTGTAGCAGTTTCTTCTTGTTATCATAAACAACAAACACAAAAGGTGTGCTGAAAGTGTAGCAGTTTCTTCTAGTTATCATAAACAACAAATACAAAAGGTTCGTTTAAAGTGTAGCAGTTTCTTCTAGTTATCGTAAACAACAGACATAAAAGGTTCGTTTAAAGTGTAGCAGTTTCTTCTAGTTATCGTAAACAACAGACATAAAAGGTGTGTTAAAAGGGTAGCAGTTTCTTCTAGTTATCGTGAACAACAAACATAAAAGGTGTGTTAAAAGTGTAGCAGTTTCTTCTAGTTATCATAAACAACAGACACCAAAGATGTGTTAAAAAGTAGTAGTTTCTTCTAGTTATCGTAAACAACGGATACAAAAGGTGTGTTAAAGGTCAAGAAGTTTCGTGTTATTAGCTTGAAATTAAAGTGTTTGTATGAAATTCTGCCTTGTTTTAATTATCTGTAGTTGTACAATGTGACTAGAATAGAAGAGATTAAGCACTGATACATGATGGACAAATATTCTTGAAAATCGTGTGGGGCTGCTTCATTACATTTCGGTTTTCTACAGATCTTTAAAATTAATGAAATATTTTGTTTATATTCACTTATTCATGATAAAAAGTGTACTCTAATAAACTGAAAGTAAAAACAATTAACAAATTAATCCAATGCTTATGAAAGCAGAATTTCCAGCTATATTAAAATTTGATCAAATATTGTCTGACCATTATTCAAATTAATGGTAAATATATTCAAATTTATTAAATTAAAAATGCACATACTGTAATGTACAGTAAACTGATAAACTTATCAGCTTTGGTTAATGCCGTTAGAAGGATCTTTTTTAATTTTATGCAGACCGTGATCTCACATGTACTATAAATTTAAGATTGGTTACTTTAACATTCTTTGCTCATCGATCAAGAATTTTGGTCTCCAATAACGTGAAGAATTTTAGGTATTTAAAGGAAGAATGACGTCATATAATAATTTATATAAAACGTAGACCTGTAATGTTACATACAAGAACATCCATAAGTTATTAATTTTGCAATCATGATATAATGATAAATTATAACTGTGAGTTGAGAATGTGGTCTTTGTCGAGTCAACCACAGATGTTTACCGTTTCGATACTAGTATTTTATTTATCATTTTCAGTATAGTTATGTGCTTGCTACAGCTCGATTTGTTGGAATTTAAATGGATTTCGAATTTATCTTTATCATTCAACTCTGATTGGCTGTTGTAAATATTAGAATATACCACAGTGCTTCCTCAGACAACTCATTATCTTCTACTATTACAATAATATGAATTTTATTAAATAGATGTTGGAAAAAAGTTTATAATTTATTTGCTCAGTTAAACGGTAACCAGATATGAATCTTATTTCTGTTGACAGTTTCAATTGTTTTATGATCAATGATTCTTTAATTCAAATTAATAATTAAATAATTTTCTCGTTTCAATATTTCAAACTTGTTTTACAAGTAATGGAACGTTTACATGTTCGCCGATAGTCATACGAATCATAAAACTCTAGACTACAAGTTCAGCGCCCTCAAATCACTAGATTAATCTATGACATATATGGAAGAAGGCTGTAGCTTTACAAGCACTAAAGACGTCAAGTACATATTGATAAACTGTCATTATATTATATAGTGATAATAACACCAAATTTCCTTAACATTAAATAAAGTGCTACTTTGTTATACAGTACAAATGATCCTAGCCTTCCTTAACACTGAATAAACTGTCACTCTTTTACACTAGTGAAAATAATCTTAGATTTCCTCAAAACTAAATAAACTGTGACAATGTTAAACAGTTTTACACAGTTATAATCATCCTAGTCTTCTTTAACACTGAATAAACTGTGACATTGTTAAACAGTTTTACACAGTGACAATAATCCTAGTCTTCTTCAACACTGAATAAACTGTGACATTGTTAAACAGTTTTACACAGTGACAATAATCCTAGTCTTCTTTAACACTGAATAAACTGTGACAGTGTTAAACAGTTTTACACAGTGACAATAATTCTAGTCTTCTTTAACACTGAATAAACTGTGACATTGTTAAACAGTTTTACACGACAATGATCGTAGTCTTCTTTAACACTGAATAAATAAATACTTGGTAAAACAGTTTTACACAGTGACAATAATCCTAGTCTTCTTCAACACTGAATAAATAAAAACTTGGTAAAACAGTTTTACATAGTAACTGTAATCCCAGTCTTTTTGAACACTGGATAAAATATTAATTTATTAAACAGTTTTATACAGTAACAATAATTCTAGTTTTCTTCAACTCTGAATAAACTACTTGACTACTTTACGTATTAGTTACTTAACTACTTCACTCTTGTAAACTACTTAACTAACTTTTGACTACTTAAGTATTTATCAACTACTAAACTACTTATTGACTACTTATCTACTTAACTACTTGACTTACAATTAACTACTTAACTCACTATAAACTGATTAATAATTTATTAACTATTTAACTACTTATTGACAACTTAACTACTTACTGACTGCATGACGACTTATTAACTACCAAACAATTTATTAACTGCTTAACTATTTACCTTCTTATTAACAGTTTATTGACTACTTAAGTAGCTATTAAATACTCAACTACTTATTCATTACTTAAGTAATTATTTACTACTTAACTTCTTGTTAACTAATTAACTACTTATAAACTACTTAACTACTTATTGACTACTAAACTTCTTATTAACTACTTATTGAAAACTTAAGAAATCATTAAATAATTTACAACTTAACTTACTGACTACTTATAAATATGTGAAAACGTCTCGTTTGGGTTGAGAATTTTTTTACGTAGAGGAGTGAACAAAAAAAATTTTCTCAACCCAAACGACCCGTTTTCTACATATATATTTCTCTACAAGTGGGTTTTCTCGGCATCACTGATTATTGACTACTTAATTACTTACTGACTTCTTAACTAAAAATTAACTATTTAATTACATATGGACTGCTTCACTACTTATTGAGAACTTATCAACTACTTAACTACTTTTTCCCTACTTATTAATAGTTATTGACTTATTAAGTACTTATCGATTACTTAACTACTTATGGAATACTTAACTTCTTATTAACTACTTAACTGCTTTTTAACTACTCAACTAGTTATTGACTACTTATTAACTATTAACTACTTTTTGACTAACTAGCTACTTATTAACTACTTATCTACTTGATTAGCTATTAAGTTCTTAACTACTTATTGACTGCTTATCTACTTATGAAATACTTAACAACTTATTTACTATTTAACTTCTTATAAACCAGTTGACTACTTTATAACTACTTATTCACTAGTTAAGTACTTATTAACTACTTAACAACTTAATAACTACTTAGATCGTTATTAATTACTTAACAACCTATTGTCCACGGAACTATATATTGAATACTTAACTACATATTAACTACTTAAATTCTTATAAACTACAAATTACTTATAACTATTTACCCAATTTATAACTACTTAACTAGGTACTGACTACTTATTAACTTTTTTAATTTCTTATAAATACATAACTATTTATTGACTACTGAACCATTCACTTTCTTATTAACTACTTAACTATTATTGACTATTATTAACTGCTTATCTACTTATGATCAACTTAACTGCTCATTAACTACTTGTCCATCTCTCAACTACTTTTTCACTACTGAACTAGTTATTGACTGCTTAACTACTTATTTATCACTTAATAATTAGTTAACTGCTTATTCACTACTTAAGTACTTATTAATAGCAACTACTTATTGACGACTTATTAACTACTTAACTTTTTATCAACTATTTTACAACTTATTGTCTACTTATTAACCAGTTAATTTCTTTTTGACTACTTAACTACTTATTAACTATTTAAATACTTATTGACTACCTAGCTACTTATTAATTACATAACTACTTTGTAACTACATAATAACTTAGTGCTACTTAAGTACTTATTCATTATTTAACTATTACTTGACTATTTAACTACTTATTCACGACTTATTAACTTCGTAAGTACTTGGTAAGTACTTAACTATATATTAACTATCTAACTACTTATTCACTACTTAGCTACTATTAACTACTTGACTGCGTATTAAATACTTAACTACTTATTCACTACGTAACGTCTTATTGAGTACTTATTAACTAGTTAACTACTTATTGACCTCCTAGCTACTTATTAACTTTTTAAGTAGTTATTGACCACTTAAATACTTAAAACTAGTTAACTACTTATTATTATCTACTTACCAACTTAACTGTATTTACTACTTAACTACTTATTGACTACTTATCTTCTTATTAACTTGTTAACTACTTATTGAATACTTTACTTATCAACTATTAACTCTTATTGACTAGTTAAGTACTTATTAACTTCTTAACTACAGTTTTAATATTTGTTTATGGTCCATACAAACAAATACAGTTTTGTCTGTATATTGGAACTATAGTTGTGGTATGTATCATATATAAATAGTGGAACTGTGTTCTTATATGCATCATAATAATGAACTATAGTTGTGGTATGTATCATATATAAATAGTGGAACTGTGTTCTTATATGCATCATAATAATGAACTATAGTTGTGGTATGTATCATATATAAATAGTGGAACTGTGTTCTTATATGCATCATAATAATGAAATATAGTTGTGGTATGTATCATATATAAATAGTGGAACTGTGTTCTTATATGCATCATAATAATGAAATATAATTGTGGTATGTATCATATATAAATAGTGGAACTGTGTTCTTATATGCATCATAATAATGAACTATAGTTGTGGTATGTACATATATAAATAGTGGAACTGTGTTCTTATATGCATCATAATAATGAACTATAGTTGTGGTATGTATCATATATATATAGTGGAACTGTGTTTCTTATATGCATCATAATAATGAACTATAGTTGTGATATGTATCATATAAATAGTGGAACTGTGTTCTTATATGCATCATAATAATGAACTATAGTTGTGGTATGTATCATATATAAATAGTGGAACTGTGTTCTTAATGCATCATAATAATGAAATATAGTTGTGGTATGTATCATATATAATAGGGGAACTGTGTTCTTATATGCATTCATAATAATGAAATCTAGTTGTGGTATGTATCATATATAAATAGTGGAACTGTGTTCTTATATGCATCATAATAATGAAATATAATTGTGGTATGTATCATATATAAATAGTGGAACTGTGTTCTTATATGCATCATAATAATGAAATATAATTGTGGTATGTATCATTAATAAATAGTGGACTGTGTTCTTATATGCATCATAATAATGAAATATAATTGTGGTATGTATCATATATAAATAGTGGAACTGTGTTCTTATATGCATCATAATAATGAAATATAGTTGTGGTATGTATCATATATAATAGTGGAACTGTGTTCTTATATGATCATAATAATGAAATATAATTGTGGTATGTATCATATATAAATAGTGGGAACTGTGTTCTTATATGCAGCATAATAATGAATATATTTGTGTTATGTATCATAAATAAGTATTGGAATATATGTTCTTGTGTGTACTATAATTTTTTGAACTTTGGTTCTGGTATGTACTGTAGGTCAATTTTCTGAGACGTCTCTAACATAAGCTAAGTGAAATCTAACGTTCTCAGATAAACTTTGTCTTCAATACGAAGAGCTCATATTAAAGGTTTAACCTTAATTAGTTATTCATTCTGCATTGAAAGAAAGACCCACAGCAGATATTAAGTCATAATTAATACAATAGCGGGTAAACTGTTTTATTTAACCAAATGGGTGGGGGTGAAGTTTCACCATCTTTATAAGTATTGTTAAGATTCATTAATATATCCTATTCTTGGTAAATCACGCAATAGAAATGTTATTAAATTATCGTATTAGATTTAGTATTGATCATCGATTATTATTTTTGTGTTAAATAAACTGATACGAAACGAAAAAAGGTGTTTAGGTTAGAATAATTGTATTAGAATTACAATCCAAGAACACTAACTAAAATTTTAATTGAAAAACATTAAATAATATTATAATCCAATAACTAAATAATATTACAACCCAATAACTAAATAATATTACAATCCAAGAACACTAAATAATATCACAATACAAGAACACTAAATAATATCACAATACAAGAACACTAAATAATATTACAATCCAATAACTAAATAATATTACAATACAAGAACACTAAATAATGTTAGAATCCAATAACACTAAATAATATTACAATCCAAAAACACTAAATAATATTACAATACAAGAACACTGAATAATGTTTGAATCCAAGAACACTATATAATATTACAATCCAAAAACACTAAATAATATTACAATCCAAGAACACTAAATATTATTACAATCCAAGAACACTTAAATAATATTACAATCCAAGAACACTAAATAATATTGGAGAGATAATGAAATAATGTTTTTTTATGAAAGAGTATGGTTTGTAAGAAAGTATAGTTTGTATGGTTTCCAAGATGAGACCAGTTTGAAGGATGTATTAAACTATGTGATGAGACCAGTTTGAAGGATGTATTAAACTGTGAGATGAGACCAGTTTGAAGGATGTATAAAACTGTGTGATGAGACCGGTTTGAAGGATGTATTAAACTGTGAGATGAGACCAGTTTGAAGGATCAATTAAACTGTGTGATGAGACCGGTTTGAAGAATGTATTACTCTGTGAGATAAAACCGGTTTGAAGGATGTATATTAAAACTGTGTGTGAGACGGTTTGAAGGATATATTAAACTGTGTGATGAGACCGGTTTGAAGGATGTATTAAACTGTGTGATGAGACCGATTGAAGGATCAATTAAACGTGTGATGAGACCGGTTTTGAAGGAGTATTAAACTGTGTGATGAGACCGGTTTTGAAGGATCAATTAAACGTGTGTGATTGAGACCGGTTTGAAGGATGTATTAAACTGTGAGATGAGACCAGGTTTGAAGGATGTATTAAACTGTGTGATGAGACCGGTTTGAAGGATATATTTAAACTGTGTGTGATGGGACCGGTTTGAAGGATGTATTACTCTGTGTGATGAGACCGGTTTAAAGGATCAATTAAACTGTGTGATGAGACCGGTTTGAAGGATGTATTAAACTGTGAGATGAGACCGGTTTGAAGGATGTATTAAACTGTGAGATAAAACCGGTTTGAAGGATATATTAAACTGTGTGATGAGACCGGTGTGAAGGATGTATTAAACTGTGTGATGAGACCGGTTTGAAGGATGTATTAAACTGTGTGATGAGACCGGTGTGAAGGATGTATTAAACTGTGTGATGAGACCGGTTTGAAGGATATATTAAACTGTGTGATGGGACCGGTTTGAAGGATGTATTACTCTGTGTGATGAGACCGGTTTAAAGGATCAATTAAACTGTGTGATGAGACCGGTTTGAAGGATGTATTAAACTGTGAGATGAGACCGGTTTGAAGGATGTATTAAACTATATGATGAGACCGGTTTGAAGGATGTATTAAACTGTGAGATGAAACCAGTTTGAAGGATGTATTAAACTGTGAGATGAGACCAGCTTGAAGGATATATTAAACTGTATGATGAGACCGGTGTGAAGGATGTATTAAACTGTGTGATGAGACCGGTTTGAAGGATGTATTAAACTGTGAGATGAGACCGGTTTGAAGGATGTATTAAACTGTGAGATGAAACCGGTTTGAAGGATGTATTAAACTGTGTGATGAGACTGGTGTGAAGGATGTATTAAACTGTGAGATGAGACCAGTTTGAAGGATGTATTAAACTGTGTGATGAGACCGGTGTGAAGGATGTATTAAACTGTGTGATGAGACCGGTTTGAAGGATGTATTAAACTGTGAGATGAGACCAGTTTGAAGGATGTATTAAACTGTGTGATGAGACCGGTTTGAAGGATGTATTAAACTGTGAGATGGGACCGGTTTGAAGGATGTATTAAACTATGTAATGAGATCGGTTTGAAGGATGTATTAAACTGTGAGATGAAACCAGTTTGAAGGATGTATTAAACTGTGAGATGAGACCAGCTTGAAGGATATATTAAACTGTGTGATGAGACTGGTTTGAAGGATGTATTAAACTGTGTGATGAGACCAGTTTGAAGGATGTATTAAACTGTGTGATGAGACCGGTTTGAAGGATCAATTAAACTGTGTGATGAGACCGGTTTGAAGGATGTATTAAACTGTGTGATGAGACTGGTGTGAAGGATGTATTAAACTGTGAGATGAGACCAGCTTGAAGGATATATTAAACTGTGTGATGAGACCGGTGTGAAGGATGTATTAAACTGTGTGATGAGACCGGTTTGAAGGATCAATTAAACTGTGTGATGAGACCGGTTTGAAGGATGTATTAAACTGTGAGATGAGACCGGTTTGAAGGATGTATTAAACTATGTGATGAGACCGGTTTGAAGGATGTATTAAACTGTGAGATGAAACCGGTTTGAAGGATGTATTAAACTGTGTGATGAGACTGGTGTGAAGGATGTATTAAACTGTGAGATGAGACCAGTTTGAAGGATGTATTAAACTGTGTGATGAGACCGGTGTGAAGGATGTATTAAACTGTGTGATGAGACCGGTTTGAAGGATGTATTAAACTGTGAGATGAGACCAGTTTGAAGGATGTATTAAACTGTGTGATGAGACCGGTTTGAAGGATCAATTAAACTGTGTGATGAGACCGGTTTGAAGGATGTATTAAACTGTGTGATGAGACTGGTGTGAAGGATGTATTAAACTGTGAGATGAGACCAGCTTGAAGGATATATTAAACTGTGTGATGAGACCGGTGTGAAGGATGTATTAAACTGTGTGATGAGACCGGTTTGAAGGATCAATTAAACTGTGTGATGAGACCGGTTTGAAGGATGTATTAAACTGTGTGATGAGACCGGTGTGAAGGATGTATTAAACTATGTGATGAGACCGGTTTGAAGGATGTATTAAACTGTGAGATGAAACCGGTTTGAAGGATATATTAAACTGTGTGATGAGACCGGTGTGAAGGATGTATTAAACTGTGTGATGAGACCGGTTTGAAGGATGTATTAAACTGTGAGATGAGACCGGTTTGAAGGATGTATTAAACTGTGTGATGAGACCGGTTTGAAGGATGTATTAAACTGTGCTCTGTAAACTTAAACACTAAGATGATATAAAACTGCTCAAGTAGGAGGTTTGAGAATGTAGTAATAAAAAAGAAGTCCGAGCAGAACAGTTAACAACAAAATAATGGAATTTGTCGGTGAAGAAAATGACGCGAACATAAGAAAAACAATAAAATAGCTTGAATGATTTTTTATGACTGGAACTTAAACAAGAACAGAAAGTACACGTGAATATAAAATAAAAAATAATGATAAAGCATGAGTAGGAAAATTGATCTGTTTGAGTGAGATAACTTATTCACTGTTAAATCAGCCCCGAGGCATGACGGGGTTTCAAGAGAAATGAAACGAACTTATTTTTGTAACTGATCTTTTTACCAACCTTGTTTACTGTGGTAATCCTTCTGGATTTATTTGTGATTTTTTACAGGAGTCACAATAATGATGCCTTTACTGATACACCACAGGTGTCGCTAGTTCACACACGCCGAACTTGATATTTTTCTAAACTAGTAACTGTCATAAGCATGTCGTCACTTTATGAACTGAATTGCTTCCAAAGTGTTAACATCGTCGACGTTACTGAAGGTTTCGTCTTTCGAATCTTTTATCGAAAATCATCACAGACAAAAAATCTTATTCTAAAGACCAAGGCACAATCAAACGATACCAATCTTATTCTAAAGACCAAGGCACTATCAAACGATAACAATCTTATTCTGAAGACCAAGGCACTATCAAACGATATAAATCTTATTCTAAAGACCAAGACACTATCAAACGATACCAATCTTATTCTAAAGACCAAGACACTATCAAACGATAACAATCTTATTCTGAAGACCAAGGCACTATCAAACGATACCAATCTTATTCTAAAGACCAAGACACTATCAAACGATATAAATCTTATTCTAAAAACCAAGACACTATCAAACGATACCAATCTTATTCTAAAGACCAAGACACTATCAAACGATAACAATCTTATTCTGAAGACCAAGGCACTATCAAACGATACCAATCTTATTCTAAAGACCAAGACACTATCAAACGATAACAATCTTATTCTGAAGACCAAGGCACTATCAAACGATACCAATCTTATTCTAAAGACCAAGACACTATCAAACGATATAAATCTTATTCTAAAGACCAAGACACTATCAAACGATACCAATCTTATTCTAAAGACCAAGACACTATCAAACGATACCAATCTTATTCTAAAGACCAAGACACTATAAAACGATATAAATCTTATTCTAAAGACCAAGACACTATCAAACGATAACAATCTTATTCTAAAGACCAAGGCACTATCAAACGACAGAAACTACAAGATTGTTTGTTTTGGAATTTTGCACAAAGCTACTCAAAGGCTATCTGCTCTAGCCATCCCTACTTTAACAGTGTAAGACTAGAAAGAAGGCAGCTAGTCATCACCACCCACCGCCAAGTCTTGCGCTACTCTTGTGCCAACGTAATATGAGGGTTGCAGGTTCGAATCCCTGTCACACCAAACATGCTCGCCCTTTCAACCGTGGGGACGTTATATGTGACGGTCAATTTCACTATTCGTTGGCAAAAGAGTAGCCCAAGACTTGGCGGTGGGTGGTGATGACTAGCTGCATTCCTTTAAGTCTTACACTGCTAATTTAGGGACGGCTAGCGCAGATAGCCCACGAGTAGATTTGTGCGAAATTTAGAAACAAACAAAACAAACAGGTAATTTAGAATTACACCACATTCTGTGACTTTTGTGTGTGTGTTGAATAATTTTAAAATTATTGCGTGCCTGAAACAAACGATCCTGACGCTGTATAATACAAGCAGTAAACGATCCATTCACAAACTTAATGATAATTAATATTACCGTTATGACATTATCGATGTATATCTACGTGCATCATTTTGTCAGCTGTCCTTCACCAGTAGTGTCTCTATGTCCTTCACCAGTAGTCTCTCTATGTCCTTCACCAGTAGTGTCTCTATGTCCTTCACCAGTGGTGTCTTTATGTCCTTCACCAGAAGAGTCTCTATGTTCTTCACCAGTAGTGTCTCTATGTCCTTCACCAGTGGTGTCTCTATGTCCATCACCAGTAGTATCTTTATGTCCTTCACCAGTGGTGTCTCTATGTCCTTCACCAGTTGTGTCGCTATGTCCTTCACCAGTAGTGTCTCTATGTCCTTCACCAGTGGTGTCTCTATGTCTTTAACCAGTAGAGTCTCTATGTTCTTCACCAGTAGTGTCTCTGTGTCCTTCACCAGTAGTGTCTCTATGTCCTTCACCAGTGGTGTCTCTATGTCTTCACCAGTAGTGTCTCTATGTCCTTCACCAGTAGTGTCTCTCTGTCCTTAGCAAGTGGTGTCTTTATGTCCTTCACCAGTGGTGTCTCTATGTCCATCACCAGTAGTGTCTCTATGTCTTTCACCAGTGGTGTCTCTATGTCCTTCACCAGTAGAGTCTCTATGTTCTTCACCAGTAGTGTCTCTGTGTCCTTCACCAGTAGTGTCTCTATGTCCTTCACCAGTGGTGTCTCTATGTCTTCACCAGTAGTGTCTCTATGTCCTTCACCAGTAGTGTTTCTCTGTCCTTCACCAGTGGTGTCTTTATGTCCTTCACCAGTAGTGTCTCTATGTCCTTTACAAGTAGTGTTTCTATGTCCTTCACCAGTGGTGTCTCTATGTCCTTCACCAGTAGTGTCTCTATGTCTTTCACCAGTGGTGTCTCTATGTCCTTCACCAGTGGTGTCTCTATGTTCTTCACCAGTTGTGTCGCTATGTCCTTTAACAGTGGTGTCTCTATGTCCTTCACCAGTGGTTTATTTATGTCTTTAACCAGTAGAGTCTCTATGTTCTTCACCAGTAGTGTCTCTGTGTCCTTCACCAGTAGTGTCTCTATGTCTTTCACCAGTGGTGTCTCTATGTCCTTCACCAGTAGTGTCTCTATATCCATCACCAGTAGTGTCTCTATGTCCTTCACCGGTGGTGTCTCTTTGTCCTTCACAAGTAGTGTCTCTATGTCCTTCACCAGTAGTGTCTCTATGTCTTTCACCAGTGGTGTCTCTATGTCCTTCACCAGTATTGTCTCTATGTCTTTTACCAGTAGAGTCTCTATGTTCTTCACCAGTAGTGTCTCTATGTCCTTCACCAGTAGTGTCTCTATGTCCAACAAATCATAAGTTCTGTCCTTGACGACATTATGCCGTGAAATATTCGATAGTTAGACATCATATAAATAACATCGTGCTTTTTGGAAGGCTTGTTTTAGATTTTCGCACAGAGTTATACGAAGGCTATCTGCGATAACCATATCTACTTTTAGCAGTGTAATACAAAAGGGAAGGCATTTAGTCGTCAACACCCACCGCTATCACTGGGGCTACTCTTTTACCAACGAACAGTGGGTGTTATGTATATGTGTAAATATTTTGTAAACGACAACATGTCGTGTTGTGTTTGAATTTTCATTTGTATTATTCATTTTTCCATATTTATATTATTGTTTCGAAGTTTAAACTAATATTTTGTTATTTATTTAGGGTAACATTTAGAACTTTCTTGAATTAAGTAGACCAATCATATGTTTGTAAATGAGTGCTGATGACTTCGTGTCTAGACGTGTAGTCTCGTGCAAGAACGGACACGCGCGGATTGCTCTGGAGTTGTATGGAAATTGCAAGATTGTTCGAGAAGTAGGCCTACCGGTATAAAAGACGGTGCCAAGAGATAGATTCAATCATCAGTTTTAATTCGAGGGAGAGAGATTCAGTCATTAGTTTTATTCGAAGAAAAAGAGTGAGATTCAGACATCAGTTTTATTTCAAAAGAAGAGAGTTAGTTATTTGAGAAAGATTAAGTGTTTGCTGTGAATATTCAACTTGGATTTGTGATTGAAGTTAGATCTACGGAAGCTGTGATTTTATTTCGTCTATATCTACGATACATCTGAATTACTGCTTATGCTGAGAGACGGCGAATTTATTGAACTTTGAACTGTTTCGGAATTTCTTCGTGGGATCAAATTCACACCCTAGACTGGAATTTGAGACTTTCATTTTAGATCATTATATTAGATACAGGCCAGTACCGTTTTGTATTGTGATTAATTTTGAAGTTTGAAACTAGTATTATTTTGTTTTGTAATTAATTTCGAATGTTATAACTTAATATCTGTCACTGTTATTATATAATTTATGTTATATCTGTTATATTTGTTAATAGTTTAGTGTAATAAATTATACAAGCTGTTATCTGCGTTTTTCTGTTGCGTTTAGTCTACGAAGAACATAAAACATTAAAAAATACGTAACAGTGGGATTGACTAACACATAACGCCGCCACCACTGAAAGGGCGAGCATGTTTGATGCGACGGGAATTCGAACTCAGATATTGAACATAAGATACTTATAATTTTATGGACAACGATAAAGTGTATGTATCCGTACATATAGAAATCCATTCTTCAGTAATATAACAAGGGAAATCACGTAAACACTGTAACGTGCAGTAAATCTGATTGATCGTCATGACATTCACCATATAATGAGTTTATTTTATTACAGTGACACAGATAACAATGACAAGAACACGTGGTATTTGGCTATATTTATTATATTTTCATGCTGGCCTACAACAGTAACTAGTAATGTTTTATATTTCTGTTATATTTTTAATATGGCCTGTGACAGAAACTAGTTATGTTTTATAGTTCTATTATATTTTTATTATGGCCTACTACAGAAACTAGATATGTTTTATATTTCTGGGATATTTTGATGCTGGCCTACTACTGAAAGTAGTTTTGTTTTATATTTCTATTATATTTTGATGATGGCCTACTACAGAAACTAGTTATATTGTATATTTCTTTTATATTTTAATTCTAATGAATATAACAATGCTTTGTATAACTGTCGCCATTCTGGGTTATAGAATATAAATAGCCTGAACGAGGCTAAACCTCTGATTAATCATTTATATGTGTTGTCAGTTTAGGGTTAGAATTCTTTACTGTAGAAAATCTAGTAATTGTGTATATGAGCTTTATCTTAAACGTTTTTTTAACAAACAAATAGTTTCAAATCTTTTGATGGATACTGTTCATACCTCGTAGTAAGTGACGTAATTTACTGGCTATGATTATATTAACATACTTCTCACTACACGATATTGACACAAGTTAATGATGAGTTTCATTTGTTACTATGTAACATGAAAACATTGTTTCAATACACGTGGCTCTAATGGGTTATAACTGTAAAAAATATTTTGTTTCCTCCATTAAAATTGAAGACCGTCTGCCAATACACACGAAGCTAATTTTGTAAAAATCTCTTCTTGTCAGAGCAGAGTTCTAACAATGCTTATCACAAGACTATTGTTAACACACGAAGTAACAGAGGTTAACTGGATCTCAACGTATTCGTATATAGGATAATTAATATACAAACAGCCTTGGCCTTCTAGCAGTGATGAGAATATCAATTGAAAGTTCATTTTACGTAATGTTTGAATATGACGTTCTTATAATATATGCATTGTACAACAGAATCGTTGGACTATGTGATAAAAATTTATTAAGTTTTAAATGCCCTATTATATATTGTATTGACTGTCTTTTGGAATTGTGTGGCATTTGAATAAGGAAAATTAAATGTTTGTTTTAAACAATAGTGGCAGAATACAATCCATCTGTTGCAAAAATCTTTTGTTTTTAATTCAATGGATATACACAGTGCAATAAATCTTTTAGCTTCACTGAGGAGCCGCGTGGAATTTTTCTGTTGGATGCCACCGTTCCTTGTCAAGTTTTAAGTGCAAGAAAAGATCGCTACCAAAGTGATTACTTTTTATCAGCAGTCGTTTCAATAAAAAGTGTTAAATGGAAAACATTTAATTCAAATCAAATTATTCGACATAGTACAATAAAATTATATAAGTATACAATATTGATATGAAAAATAAAAACCAAAAAACAATAAACATGAACTCAAGCACAATCCTCTTTCAGACATTTTTATGCAGTTCATGCTTCTGCTTTCAAAACATTTATTTCAGTCAGTCAGGGCAGGAAGTGCTGTTAGTTTTCTTGTGAAATTCCCCAACAAGAGGAAATTTTTTTGTTATTAATAATTTGTTGTTTTTTCTTATCACGATTCGAATACTGATGGGTCGATGTTGATATCGACACGAAAGTTTAGGAATTACAAAAACATAAAAATATCTTGTAATGAGTTTTTGAAGAGATGCGTGTAAATATTTTACGTTTTTAAGATACAGAACTCGACAATTAGACAGACAGAGACAGTTTATATAATATAAAAACTAACACTATCTCTAGGGCTATGAGTGAAAGACAAAATAGTACAGTTAAATGTGAAGGACCTCGTGTCGTTCAAATACCCATATATCCAAACCTTTAGGAATAATTTACCTTTTGTCGCCATCTGATAATTTGTTTTTTAACTTTTTTAAGAAAAAAATTCTCTAAATCAGGATTTTTAATATTATTGTTTCTTTGAGTGTTTAATGGAAAGATCGATAGATGAAAACGGAATGGAATAAGTTAAGTTGAAAATTGTTGACCAATCCAGAGGACAAAGACGTTCAAGTGATTGACCTATCCAGAGGACGAAGACGTTCAAGTGATTGACTTATCTTTTGGACAAAGACGTGCAAATGATTGGCTTATCCAAGAACGAAAATGTTTCAGTGATTGACCTATCTATAGGACGAAAACCTTCAAGGGCATTTAGGATGTCCAAATAACCATTGTTGATATTTTCGCAACTATTTGGTAATAAAATTATATTTTAAAGACTTGCCTATAAAGGGACGAGCACGTTATTTTGAAACATTTCTAAATATGCAAGACATCTAGTTCTGTGATGATGATAGTAAAAGTAGAGTCCCAATAGAACAGGACGAGATATATAGTTCATGAGCCAGTACAGATATGACCACCAAACATGGAGAATAAATGCCGCTATGATATTTCTGGTTAGCTCTATGTCTGTAGTGTTTAAAAATTCTGGGGGTTTAAGATTCATAGCTAAAATATTCTTTGTCAGCCATTTGTAAAGATAGCCACTATTCATTAAAATTATCATGCATGTGGTCTAACAAACTTGACCAAACATACCTAACATTCTTTGTGGTCTGCAACTACGGTTACTTTGTACCATTACTTGCAACTATATTTTATGAATTGGATCTTAAACTCTGCATAGTTTAACACAAAACAAGCTACTGTATCATGTGTGTGTTACTTGAATGTAAGGTTTGCTATTCTGTCTATATTCTACATTATGTTTTTGTAAAAACATAAAACCGATAAACATGACAAATGCTGCCCTGTGTGACTTGCAGAACCACCTTCTCATATTGCAGTCATGACGTATCCCAACATGCTTTGCTGCTGATCTGTATACACGTGTTCCAGATCTTGTCTAGATACTCACCTTTGGTACTTTCCATGACATATATCCAAATAAACCTGTCTGTTGCTTATTTTGACTTGAAGTATATGTATCGTGTATATATTCTTAAACCAGGCAATGTAATACACAAACAATGAGACTTTCTAGAGAAAATCATACAGATTTACGTTCAATGTCAAGTGATGTACATGTCAACGTACCATATGTTCAATGAATTTTCGTGACATTTTAAGGTGGGTGCGAAGAGTACAATAACAATAATGTACAACTGTTGCATTCACGTCTGAAATATTCTCGTTTATGGTATTCAGAGTAATAACTGTGTAACTAATGTATTATATCCGTACAAATTGACGGTCACATTTTAAGATTTGTAGGATATTTAAAATAAGTTATATATTTCTTTCACAAACATTCAATGAAAATGGATTGATACGATGATATCTGGAGAATAACAGAGGAACATGCTGCGGAGAAATTTCTACGTCTAGTTATCGTGACAGGTGACTCTGATGTCTCTACATCTAGTTATCGTGACAGGTGACTCCGATGTCCTCATCAATTATCTAGGAATGAATCACGGTATCAACAAATCTTTAGATTTGGCTCAAAACCACTTAAAAGGTTTGTTTACATCATAAATATTGCTGACGCTTTGGAAAGTGAAGTTTGCGAAGAAATGATAGGCCTTATTTCATGAACTGAGTGTAACATGGTTGGTTCATTCATCTATTGAGTGTGAAATGGTTGGCTTATTTGCTTGCAGAAGGTAACTGAAAGAATTGAAGTAAATGACACGAAGTTTTTGGAAACATCTTCCTCATTCAGCAAGGTTTGGGCTCTTCTGGATGAGGTATTCATGTAGGCAACTGATATTTCTACATGAAGTCATCTATTGGTTTAGATCCTGGTTAAAAGCCACAAAGAATGTCAGACGCGAATCTTGGATTTTTTTGCCACTACATAAAGTCCAGAGTGTTTTAATCAACCAATACATTTATGTGAAACCTGTGATTATGAGCTGAGTCAACATGGACTATGTATACGTTTTTTTAAAAAAATGATGTTCCACTTTCAGGAATACTGAGCACTTAGTTCTGTGACAAAATGTGACTCAGTTCGCATAGAGAAACTTTGTCGTAAGTGAAACCTAATTTAAAATACATTTTAAAAGGGCTTTCTTGGATTTATATGCTCAGGTATATGGTGAATTTAAAACATATAATGGTGTTCATCCCCTATGTTTGGTAGCCAACTCACAATTTTTGGGGTCTGTCTCATGGACTGCTGTTATCACGATACACGTCTTACAAATAGAGCATAACGGGACAGCGACATTCACCCTAAAAATGTCGTGTGGTTCCAAACTTATTTTAATGAAACATACAGGCGTGAGTATTTAGTAAGTAAACTAATGACTAAGAAAGATGTTTACAATTTATAAAAAACGAAATCACATAATTGAAACTAAATAAAGAAAGGAATGACGTCACACCTCAATCTGTTGATATAACCAGTCTTTCATAAATAAAGAAAAGAATGACGTCACATCTAAAACTTTTGATATTACCAGTCATTCGCATTCTTAAAGATATTCAGTCTTAAGTGTATTCAGTCTAAGCCTTTCAACTGTATTAAAGTATTATGCTGTTTGGAATGTTGACTGTGATGTGGAACAAAACTATTGAGGAAGTTCACAAGAAAAGGGCGATCGAGATGTTGACCTGGTAGACGAGTACAGTCGGAGTTTTGAATGCTTTCTTCTGAAGGATGAGGCCATGTTAACATTCCTGAAACAGTTCTTATCCTGGGTAGGAAAATAAAGTGAACAATGTAAGATGAATGTGTTGTTTTTAAGTTGTAGAACTGGAAGACGATTTTCAGTAACACACAATACACTGAAATACTGTATGCCTGCTACATCAGGAGTTGCTGAACTCAATATGCTGACAAACTTGATGTTACAGGTGACATTCAGTTGATGATGATGGGTTGTGTTGTTGACAAACTTGATGTTACAGGTGACGTTCAGTTGATGATCGTGGACTGTTCTATAATGGTGCAAGTTATGTTAATAGCTCCTTGAAAAAACCCAAAGGATCTTCTTCATCAAAACAAGTTGCATGCTGTCAGGTATTGTTCTGTTAGTAGCCCCTTGAAAAAACCCAAAGGATCTTCTTCATCAAGACAAGTTGCATGCTGTTAGGTATTGTTCTGATAGTAGCCCCTTGAAGAAACCCAAAGGATCTGAGGTTATGGCTCTGGAATCTTAATCACATGAACCTGGGATTGACTATTGACTAACTACGGATCTTGATGAATCTGACGATGACCGAAGAAGGTCGAAACGTTGTTTGCTTTTCTATGTAAAATATTTTCTCAACCCAAACGAGCAGGTTTTGCATATAAACTGTTATCTGTATAATAATGTTATGATGGCCTTCAGTTGAAACAACTGTTATCTTTATAATAATGTTATTATTCCCTTTAGTTAAAACAACAATTATCTGTATAATAATGTTATTATTCTCTTTAGTTAAAACAACTGTTGTCTGTATAATAATGTTATTATTCCATTTAATTGAAACAACTGTTCTCTGTATAATAATGTTATTATTCTCTTTAGTTAAAACAACTGTTGTCTGTATAATTATGTTATTATTCTATTTAATTGAAACAACTGTTATCTGTATAATAATGTTTTAATTCCCTTCAGTTGAAACAACTGTTATCTGTATAATAATGTTATTTTTCCATTTAGTTGAAGCAACTGTTATCTGTATAATTATGCCAAACACGTGAAATGTTTGTTTTTCTTTTCACTTTGAAATTTCCGATGACAAGATATTTGTCTTACACAAACTTTGTTGGTTCTATACCAGTGAAGTTCCAGTAAACACATTAGCCAGATGAAAAATGAGTTTCCTAAAAATGTGCGTTAAATAAAGAAAACTATCTAAAATAGAGTCAAAACTAAATGTTTTCACAACAACATTCAAACCAATCGGTTTTAGTAATGGTAAAAAGTCTATTTTAACACGTTTCAATAAATGGTATTTAAAAGGACAATAATTTGTAGTAAAACCGTTATGTAGCTTCGCCACGTTGTTATAGTCGAACGTTCCATGTCTCTAATTCATATAATAATCTGTACCAGATGATCATGCATGTTAGAAACAGTCCTGCACCATCGTGTTCATTGCAAAAAGCCTCTGTTGTAAGGCTGGTCTCATTTCTGTTCGCTTTTCATAATTCATCTTACATTCGATTGCTACCGACTCCTAACGTCACTTTTAATAATTAGATCAAACAGAAATGAATAAACATTGTTCACAGCGACTTGGCCGGAACGTATTGGTATGGAAAAGGATTAATTCCCATTTCGTTCTCTCGTTGTGGGGAATGGTTGATCGAAACTGTAATAAAAACAAGTTTCGTGTATGTCACTTGGATTACTTTTCCAGAAAGATATCATTCTTGATCATCTTGCAAATCCTAAAGATAGCTTTTCTCCAACTGGCCTTTATGATCGTGCATTTTAACGTATTACATGATACAGAACTGTTCTTACCACTGCTGGTGAAAGACCTGTGGCAAGTCTCTTTACTGAATGGTCATAATACCTCAAGATGATTCATTCTGCTTTGTTTACCATTAAGTACAATCGATACTTACCTCTTGAGATATCGCAGTTCTCCATTTCAACAAATCTTAATGACTTGAAAGTATGAATGTTTTTCATTGGAAAGAGCCGTTGCTCTTTCTCTGAGTAAAAAGTGTGAAAGTTTGGGTACCATTACACCACCTATAGGTAACAGCAAGCAATGTGAAACATAACACTTTCCACCGAGACATCATACTTGCTGATTTGCACATTAAAATCGTTTTGAAAAAAATAATTTTTTGACTGAGAATTTAAGAATAAATTAAAACGAATGTTGTTTGTCAAAGCAGGAAAATACAGTTATATAACAAAATACAGTTACATATCAAATTTTGATATGTATTGTTTAGTTTCATTTAGTTTAGAAGAGAATGAAAAAGTAATAAGCGAAGTGCGATATCATAAAAAGACCAGAAGTTGAAACTTACAGAATATTTCATTAACAACCGAGACCTTCATTACTCTGGAATAAACCTTTAAATATTCTGGTTCAAGTTTTAATTACAAGATCAAAAACGTGTCTGCCGCAAAGCACGAGAATGTGGTGCTCGGCATTTCAGCTTGTACAACGTTAATTAGTAGAGACAGACAAGTTTTGTTGTGGTCACCACGGGACACACGTGCGCAAGTTTGAAAGTTTAGTGGTTGCTAAGGTAAGATAAAAGTTTCTTTAGTTTAACAACTTGTCATTCTATTAACGTCGTGCTGTATGTAATATTATAATGACAACTGTCGGTGTGTGCTTTGTTCCATTCGAGGCTTTCTTTTCAGTTTTGAGCCATTAAAAATAACTGGAAGACCAACCGTGTTTTAAATACCGTGCTTAATTAATTATTTACAACGCATGATCTACAGCAAGCTATTCTTCAGACCAAAACTGATAGGAACTTTACATGAAGTAAGAATGTTGTTTTTTAAAACAGGTATGTCGTTCCGGTCACTGGTGTGGTCATTCTCAAGTATACGGGTTTTAGCGGTAAAAAACGTAAAATGTTAAACATGAATAATTATAATCGAAACGTCATACTTGTTTAAAATGTTTTTACTTAATGTGTTAGTTGTAACTCCTAATAACAAAGTCTATGTTTGTATATTTTTGTGGTTATCTGCGGGCGTTAAGAACGCCCTACCTCATAAGCACGTTGTTATGCACGTCACGTTTTTCAATGAATCTTTATCATCAATACAAAAATTGATTGATTTTATATAATAGACATTATTATCTGATTGTACCATTTTTCAAACTTGTTATAAGTAACTTTTATCATAATAAAACTTACAGTGTCTTCATTAGTCACTAGAGTATTTAGATAATTTATATTTTTATATTATTGTTCTAACAAGCTACTGGACATGTGTCCACTTATACAACGTTGTTTATAATTCACGAGACATTCAGACCGGCATTGCCAGGTGAGTTAAGGCTTTCGACTCGTAATCCGCAGGTCGTGGGTTCGAATCTCCGTCACACAAAACATGCCCGCCATTTCAGCTGTAGGGCGTTATAACGTGACGGTCAATCCCACTATACGTTGATAAAAGATTAGCTCAAGAGTTAGCTGTGGGTGGTGATGACTAGCTGCCTTCTCTCTAGTCTTACACTACTACATTATGTTGCACACAAAAAATCATTCAGATGGTCGTGAAATGGGACTTGTTTACCAGTGTAGGAAGTGTGTTTCATATTAGAGTTCGAAAAATACACAGGTTGAGTACGTTATAATAAAACTATTTCAAAGCTCCACCACGTTCATCACAGCTCATGTCGCCATGTCCTATCTTATGTTTAAGGCTTACCCTATTTCCCTCATTTTTCCCATTATCTTTCTATTATAGGAAAACGTAGGTTTGCCAGCGCTTATTACAACAGTCCGATTGTCCAGATTTCCATATATGTTTCGTCTGGCAACTTTTCCAATATTTTAGTTGTGTAGCAAAAGGAATATTCGCTGTAATCCGAATAAGCTTTAATGTATGAAACCATTTAACGGATAAATCACAGAAGCATGACTTATATTGAATTTGCTTACTGCGATTCTTTTTGGTTATATTTTGTTATGTTGCCTGTACCACACGGACGAATCTTATCATTAACCATTGTGATCATGGATTTTAACTTGTTGAAAGACACTGCATTTTACATACTGAGGCTTGAATACGACTTGTTGGAAGTCTTGCTGAGGATGGTTCCAATTCAGGCTGATCCACATTCCTGTGTTTTCCAGTACATCAAGCTCAAGAAGAATCCCAGTGTTTGGAATTCTAAGTCCACAGTCTATAAGTATTTTTATGACATGAATATATGAATTTTTGCTTCTGAAAGAGATATTACGAACTTTTCTCAAATGCGATAAATTTTCGTTGGGATCACAAAACCTATAAATACTTTAAAATTATCAACAAATGTCACATTACCCTCCACTGAAACTTTATACTGGTTGTAATTATCACGTTAGCAGACGATTTATTTATTAAAAACTCTTTTAATAACCTCCTCAACCACCTATAATGTTTTACTACAAAAACACAGAAGTTTCATCAATTTCGGTAAGCTGTTAAGTTAAATGATAATTCTATTGCAGCCTTTAAACAACAAAGCTTCAATCGGATATGAAATTCACTTTCTGTTTATATCTAAATGCGATAATGAAGACGCTTATTCACTTGTTTCTCTTTTCCTATTTTATCTAATTTTTATAAGTAGGCAGAACAGATTTGCACAAAGTACATTTCTGAAAACCCAGTTGCTTCGCAACCAGTTAACCCTAAAATATTGAGCGATACAAAGCTGTATAGTATGGATAAGACTGGACTTTACATAGTCGGTAATATTGATTTCATAGTCACGCGAAAGTGTAGTCTACTAAAGTATACAATATAATAATTCACGCAATGGCATGTTCCTGTGTGCAACTATACAAAGTTCCTTGGTTTCGTATCCAAACGGCATGATAAATAACATAACTATTGTGTTTCAAAACAAACGGATTTCATTTATTAACAGACGATCCACAGAAATAATTACTTTACTACCTTTAAGTATCTAAACAATGTTTGTTGTTTAAAATCCACCAGCTTCAAGTATCTAATACAATGTTTGTTGTTAATAATCCACCAGCTTCAAGTATCTAATACAATGTTTGTTGTTAATAATCCACCAGTTTCAAGTATCTAATACAATGTTTGTTGTTAATAATCCACCAGCTTCAAGTATATAATACAATGTTTGTTGTTAATAATCCACCAGCGTCAAGTATATAATACAATGTTTGTTGTTAATAATCCACCACCTTCAAGTGTCCAAACAATGTTTGTTGTTAATAATCCACCAGCTTCAAGTATCCAAACAATGTTTGTTATTAATAATCCACCAGCTTCAAGTATTCAAACAATGTTTGTGGTTAATAATCCACCAGCTTCAAGTATCCAAACAATGTTTGTGGTTAATAATCCACCAGCTTCAAGTATCTAATACAATGGTTGTTGTTAATAATCCACCAGCTTCAAGTATCCAAACAATGTTTGTTGTTAATAATCCACCAGCTTCAAGTATTCAAACAATGTTTGTGGTTAATAATCCACCAGCTTCAAGTATCTAATACAATGTTTGTTGTTAATAATCCACCAGCTTCAAGTATCCAGACAATGTTTGTTGTTAATAATCCACCAGCTTCAAGTATCCAAACAATGTTTGTTGTTAATAATCCACCAGCTTCAAGTATCCAAACAATGTTTGTGGTTAATAATCCACCAGCTTCAAGTATCTAATACAATGGTTGTTGTTAATAATCCACCAGCTTCAAGTATCCAAACAATGTTTGTTGTTAATAATCCACCAGCTTCAAGTATCCAAACAATGTTTGTGGTTAATAATCCACCAGCTTCAAGTATCTAATACAATGGTTGTTGTTAATAATCCACCAGCTTCAAGTATCCAAACAATGGTGATTGTTAATAATATAACAGCTACAAGTATCCAAAGAACGAAATGTTTTCGTAGATTTTGAAGGTATTTTACTTTATTTTCAGAAAAAATTCAAAGAAACAAAAGCAACTTATAATTATTAAGGTTTTCATTGTCTGTAAGAGAACTAAGTTTAAAAGGAAAACTTTCTAATGTTACTATTATTTTAAGAAAAGTGTAATTTACACTCATTGGAAGGAGATCACGAACAGCTGTTTAATCCACACTTTAGTATAGTCAAGATAACTGCACTACAATACAATTAGTAGATTAAAAACACCTGCTATTAAGTTGTGAATGTTTGTTAACAAACCGTAAGAATAATGACTTACAAGCTTCTCTACAAACTGGCTTTAGAGCAGCCAGTGATTAAACACATCCCAAACTGGTTGAATAAACGATACAGGAGTTCTTACGTTATTTTATAACGATTTTTAAAACGCAAGTCAATAAAACTCTCGTCCTTTTGTAGACGTAGTTGAATGACATTAATTAGAGTTACCCTGGCACTTCCTGGGTAATATGTTACTTGTGTGATCTACTTTAGAAGGTTGTGCAACAATACCTTTCAACAAAACATATTCATTCACTCAGGTTAGAAAGATATGATCGGTTGGAGAATATTTGTTCTTCTTCTTAATGGTAGTAGTAAAAAAAAAGGAATATAAATCATCTTGGGACACCTGGACTATCCAGAATAAAACAAGTGTTTAGAAAAATGAAGTATTTTCTAACAGTTGCGAATCCACAACAGAGGTTTCTTTGGCAGATGTCGTCTATGCATCTCAGCAACAGTTAGCAACATAATGAAGTATGACACTAAAATGGTCAAAAGATGTATGCATCGTATATGTTTATCAGATAGATTATATAAAGCATGTAAGGAAAGGTGCCGTACTTTGTACATGACAATTAAAACAGTGCCATTTATAGTAGAAGCTATGCTGCAGGGCTATAGTCAAGTTTTAAGGTCTTTAATTTGTTTTGGAATTTCGCAAAAAGCCACATGATCACTATCTGGGCTAGCCGTCCGTAATTTAAGAATGTAAGACTAGGGGGAAGGCAGATAGTTATCACTACTTTCCACTAACTCTTGGGCTGCACTTTTACCACCATATAGTAGAATTAACCCTCACATTATAACGGCCACAAGGCTGAAAGAGCGAGCACGTCTGGTATAACGGGTTTTCGAATCCGCGACCCTCAGATTATAAGTCGAGTGCCTTAACCACCTGGCCATGACATGCCATCAGGGTCAATAGACTGAGCATAACAATGACGCGCAAAAATTTTACTTGTTATCAATAGAAGGGGTGTACAAGCGAGTATATATAATATGTAAGATATGTGTTGATAAGTAAGGTAACTCGTAAAGAGAAGTAGTAATCTTACTACCTTAATCCTTTCCGTAACATTCTAATACCAAAAGAAATACTCCATAGAACAGATTTTATTAACAAATATTATCTTAATAAAGTTAAATATCCAACGTAATAAGTTAGATATAAGTTAGATGTAGTTAGATATAAATTAATTTGACATAGAAACACGAAATTAGCATAAATCGATAAAAGAGTTTGTTTCAGAGAAGTCATACTACAGTAATCTGCTATTTCTAATACAAGGACTCAAATCCCGAATTTTGGGGTTACAAGTTATTAGACTATCGCTGTCCTACCACTGAACTGGTAAAAGAGAAATGAAATTTGTAGTTTACACATAAACTATGTTTGTTTGTTTCACATAATTATTAAAATGTATTTAATTTTTACTTCATTTTCAAAGTCATAATTCGTGATTTAAAATGTATCAGTTGTCATGACTTCAGAACTTAGAAATACACTTTTGGACAAACGTACCGATGCAACACAGTGTGTTTTTCAATATTTTTGAACATATTTAAGGAGCCTATTGTAAACTAATGGTTGATTCTTTGAATCCCCAATACTTATACATAGTAGAGTCTATGAACATTAGAAGTGTATCGCAGAACCAACCGTCCACGCTTGAACTCAGCCAGTCATCCATTCGTTCACATGTTAAAATCGCAGATCACAATATTTTATCTCATGATTTCTGTATCATCACCACAGTATCTACTTGAACTATACATTAAATAAAGTCCACTCATAACTAAAGACCGTCCTTTTTTTAATTACTTACAAATATCTTTAGACCTAAAGATATTCTACGGTTATGGTTGTATCCTGGTAGATTCTATAACCTGCATTTATCTCTATTTCTTCCTTCTGTTTACCACATTACCTAAGAACTAACAAGTCCCCAGCTGGTTCAGAGGTTAGTCTACGGATTTACAACGCTAAAATCAGGCGTTCGATTCCCCCTGGTCGACTCGGCAGATAGCCTAATGTAGCTTGTTATAAAAGACAAAAAACTATCAAGTTATTAGTGATATTATAGTTTTTGTTAATGCATTTAACATTACGTTAAGTTTTCACTGCACAAGTGTGTTACGAAACGTTCGAACCTTGTAGATTAAACGTTTTGTCAGTCGTCTTTGACTTCGTTGTTACAAGATGGGTTGAACACTGCCCTCCACGGTTATTGAAGCTCGGTTTTTAATGTTATGAGCATTCAATACTCTTATCATTGGAACACACACTGATTAATATCTTAAAGATTGGGGGTATGTAACTGATAAAGCAACACATTACAATCATACTGAATTAGCCAGGATGAT
Organism: Carcinoscorpius rotundicauda; assembly: GCA_011833715.1. Lineage (NCBI taxonomy): Eukaryota > Metazoa > Arthropoda > Merostomata > Xiphosura > Limulidae > Carcinoscorpius > Carcinoscorpius rotundicauda. The sequence goes on along the minus strand of CM022391.1, from coordinate 129,245 downwards.
TTTAATGTTTGATCCAAGTACGTACGTTGCTTTATTTACTCTACGTATTACTCAATATAATTTTAATGTTTGATCCAAGTACGTATGTTGCTTTATTTACTCTACGTATCATTCAATATAATTTTAATGCGTGTTTTTAACATCAATGATTTTTGGACCAACTTGCTGATATGGTTTATTGTAGTTATATTTGAAGACAAAACTGAATTATTTATCTGGTATCTAAGAGACGTTTCTAAGACCCCCACTGGTCCGTGGTCAACAATTAAATGTTCTATGTTACCTTCACAAGTAATGGTAAATATGTTTCTATAGTAGCTGTTCTGGACTGTACTTAGTTGGATAAAAGAAATTGTATTTTGTTGCAAAGAATACTGTGTCTTAGTGTACAATGAGAGAACACTGTTTTGTTTGTAGCAAAAAATATACATTAAGGGATTCGACTGCTTTGTAAGTAAATATACTTATCTTGGACAGAGTGGCGGACTCCATTCACTATAACAAGCTTCCAAATGGCCTGATATTTAAGGTGCTCGACTGGTAAGCTGAGGGTCTTGAGTTCAAATCTTCCTTACCAAACATGCCAGCCCTTTCAGCCGTGGAGAGGAATTATTTGTTACGATTAATCCTTCTATTCGTTGGTAAAAAAGAGTATTGCAAGAGCTGGCGGTGGGTTGTGTTGACTATTTGACTTCCCTCTAGTCTATCATTAGTAAATTAGAACGGCTAAAGCATAAAGACCTCTTATAACCTTGACTGAAATTCAAACCCTACCAAACTAATATACAAGTACTCAGGAATTGAACAGAACAAACATGATTAAATAATGATTACATATTTTAATTACATAATACAATTCCGAAATAAAATGTATTTAAATGAACATGGCAATTCTCTTTTTATTATAATCACTAATATTCACTAGCTTCCAGTTTACTTAAGCGATATATTAATTTAGTGTAGCGTAGGAACTTTATCCACAAACTAACAAGGTTTGTTTTGAACTGCTATATATGGTTTAGTAAGTTGTATTAATGTGTCATCACATGCATTTATATTCTATTTCATGACCTCGCATATTAACAATAGCCCCTACAGCATATTTTCTATTGCCAAATTGTCTCTCATAAGACTTTCAAATTCAAAGCACACCACTCCTCCTTGTACGCTTTCCATAATCAGCCTAATGTTCGAGGACGACGGTGCTTGTTTGAACTATCTGGTCGCACAGAAATCTATAGATGGTGTTTCCGGTGGTTTGACCGGTTTGTCTTCGTAAAAAGTACTATGGATATCCGACAGCTGAACGGGAGATATATCTGGAAACCTTATCATGGTGAGGGTCTTCCAAAAAAAATAATATTCTTAATTACATTGAGCAGTGCTGCCTGTGTTACGTGAACAGCCTTTGTCACTTAACCTTTTTGGTGGATTTTCACGTGTTACAAAAATCTACACTTTGCTTACCAAAGATGCTTCGACGTGATGCAGGTTCTTTTCTGGATGGTCTTGAAACCCCAATTTGATTCGCAATCCTTTGTTTTTCAATGCCATTAAATGTTAGATATATCCCCATTTAAGAAATTATAAATACTCGATTACATCTTTATGATCTGAGTGTTTGAATACCCTTACACACCCTTTCCAAAATAGCGATCAATATTATTTGGCACTACACAACTTACACGACGTATAAAAAAATAGTTCTCTTTGTTTGTTTATGTTGTTAAGCATGATGCAGTATAATGAATATACACGCTGTGTATAATAACAGTTATTAAAATTCCGTTTTCAGTAATATAAGTCCTAAGCCTTATTATTGAGTAAATGTTTTTTGTTTGTTTTTTTGAATTATGCGCAAAGCTACACGAGGGCTCTCTGCGTTATTGAATAACTGATGTGGCATATAGTTCTAATACAAACTGTTCCACCTTATTTTGGATTTGGTGTGGCTTGCTGATTAACAGAAAGTACTCATTTTTGTACAATAATATGAAACATCACCTTCTAAGTTAGCTAACTTAAATGGAGCTTGGTGTACTTTCTTTGGTAAATTTCTACCAACTGAATGAAATACAGGTAAACATAATAAAACGTTATGCATGATTTTATATACTCTTATCCAGTTGTATACCTATCAAGTTAGTTAGCTGATTAATTGACTTTACTAAACTTTCCACTACGCTAGTCAGGTAATAGCACAAGTCGTCAGTCACAACTAACTGAAGGTTGACCTATCAGTCCAACTGTAAACGTACATATTGTAAAACTGTACTTAAGATGCTCTCTGAGATTGTTGGTGTCGCTGTACACTTTCAGTCTCTATCGTTTTTTTAAGATGGTTTGAGGCCATAACATTTCGAGGATCATTTAGAAAACAGAAAAAGTTAACAAACAGCTATGAATAAGAACTTTGTAAAGATGCTTGACTTTCATTTATAGCCAATTGAGGTGTGTAAAACTTTGTAAAGATGCTTGACTTTCATTTATAGACAACTGAAATGTGTTAGCTTTAAAACTTTGTAGGTCTTCTAAAGTCGGGATGACTTTTTAGATGAGCGAAAATGACATTTAAAGAATAGATACGACATCGAAGTTTCCGTTATTTAGGAAATATTTTCCAATGACTAACTACACATCCTAGATATGTTATGAATGATTGAATGCAGTACCGATATTATACACGGGACTTAAACAACGGATTTCTTACATGTAGATCTTGTTACACTTAGTGTAGAACTACAAAACGAGCGGTTTTTGTGAAACGTGGAATCGAATCTCTAATTTTACTGTATAAGTTTGCAAGCATACCGCTATCCTCGTCTCGTAGTATAGCTATTTGTTTTTTGAATTTCGCTCAAAGCTACCCTAGGGCTATCTGCGCTCTCGTAGTATAAACTGTCGTTGTTTATGTAGTGTTCAAGCTATCATTAGTTCGTCCGTAGGAAAGTGTTTAAGATACTGTTTTAACTTTACGATTTAACTAATCGTTCAGCAACAGAAATTTGAACAAATATTACAAAATTTGAATAAGAAAAAGAATATAATCTTTGTTTGATCAAGGCCCGGCATGGCCAAGTGGGCTTGGGTGTTTGACTTGTAATCTGAGGGTCGCGGGCTCGAATCCCCGTCGCACCAATCATGTTCGCTCTTTAAGCCGTGAGGGCATTATAATGTGACGGTCAATCCCGCTATTCGTTGGTAAAAGAGTAGCTCAAGAGTTGGCGGTGAATGATGATGACTAGCTACCTTCCTTCTAGTCTTACACTGCTAAATTAGGGACGGCTAGCAGAGATAGCCCTCGTGTAGCTTTGCGCGAAATTTTAAAACAAAAACAAATTGTTTGATCATATGGTCCTTCATAGCAAATGGCAGAACCAAACATGTCTCCTCGTCAGATATGGTTTTTCGGTTAAATAATCTACATCGTGGCGAGTTAATTAGTATTTACTAGTTTACACACTGTTAATACTGTTCACTGATGTGAGCGCACGTGCTATGTTACTCACTGTTCCAACACTACAGTCACGTGAGGAAGATGACCCGACACCCTCCTTTGTCATTAACTGTACACTGTACCTCTCCGACGTATAAGAAAGTAATGTAAGTTTCACTACTTAAACTTTTATTGTTACTGTTTTTTGTTAAGATGAGACAGATCCGAGTAGTTCACCGTCAACTCTGTATTCCTAAAACGCTAAAATCGAAGTTTCGATACTCGCGGTGGGAAGAGCATAGAAAATCAGTAAACTAAGTTAGAAAAATAAAAGTATCAGTTGTGGAGCGAATTAGTAAGTTAAAGTACAAACGAATACATATGGCAGGTTTTATACATGTATAAATACCATATTATAAAGCCTTACCACGTGAACCCATGTTACAAAGAAACGATAGCGTACTTACCATGTAAAACAAGCCAGACTGTAAACACAAGCAGCCAAAACCGATTACTGTAAAAAGATACTTGTCTTTGCCAAGTCATCACCAGTCGAAAGATGTCAGTTCAGTAGGCCCGACACGAAAATGAGAACTTGCATAAGTTATACCATCGCCAGGCTACGGTCTCATGATCCAGGCGGACCTCCGATTATGTGAAAAAGCCACCACGTTCCGATCTATATAGGCCAGCGATTCTGCCACTAGGTGGCAAGTCGGGTCTGCTTACTCTCTAACTGGGAAGATATTTTCAGCAAACGAGTGATTGTTTTCTACTGCTGCAAATAACTCTTCTCACTGTCCATTACATCAACTGATAAAACATTTCTATCTTCTTATTGTCCATTACATCGGGCGATAGGTACGTAAAAACATTTCTATTATTAGTGCAATTTAAATTCCGAGAAGGTAGTTAAAATATAAAACCTTAGGAAAAACTTTTTTTTACTAAAGTTAAAAAATACTTTGTTCGTTTTTCAAGTTCGCGCAAAGCTACACGAGAGCTATAGGCAGCCCCACCTAATTTAACAGTGTAAGACTATAAAGAAGGCAGCTAGTCATGACAATCTGTCACTAGCAGACAAAGGTGCAGTGTTTCTACATGACGAATCAAACGTATTGCTAACAGATAAAGGTGCAGTGTTTCTACATAATGAATCAAACATATTACTAACAGATAAAAGTGCAGTGTTTCTACATAACGAATCAAACGTATTGCTAACAGATAAAGGTGCAGTGTTTCTACATAACGAATCAAACATATTACTAACACATAAAAGTGCAGTGTTTCTACATGACGAATCAAACGTATGTTACGTTTTGTTTATGTTTTATGTTTTTCATAGACTAAACGCAACAGAAAGGCACAGATAACAGCTTGTACAATTTATTACAATAAGCTATAATATACATGACAGATATAACATAAATTATATAATAACAATGACAGATATTCAGTTTCAATATTCAAAATTAATTACAATACAAAATAGTACTGATTTCAACCTTCAAAGTTAATTACGGTACAAAATGGTACTGGCCTGTGTCCAATATAATGATCTAGAATGAAAGTCCAAAAGTTCAGATCAGAAATCCAAAATTCCAGTCTATGGTGTGAATTTGGTCCCACGAAGAAATTCCGAAGTTTGAATGGAGAAGTCCAGAAACAATTCACAGTCCAATAAATTCGACGAAGTTCCCTTCACGATGCCTCCGGTGAACGTCTCAAACTTATCTATCGCCTTCCAATTTTCCCGGTCTCCCGTAAACAGTTCCATACGTGTTGACCTTCAGTATAACTAGTAATTCGAATGAATCGTAGAGATTGACGAAATAAAATCACAACTTCTGTAGATCTAGCTTCAGTCACAAATTCAAGTTAAATAAACACACAGCAATCGTTTAAAATTTCTCGAACAAAGACACTATTTCTTGAATCAAATACAAACAAATGATTGACTCTTTCTTTCTCTCACATTTTCGTCTGTTTATATGTTAGAAGGCCTCTTCTCGAATAATCGCGTAACTTCTACAGAACTCCAGAGCAATCCGCGCATGTCCGTTCTTGCACGAGACTCAACGTCTGGACACTAGGCCGCCATACATTTCCATTTACAGTCAAATGATTGATCAACTTAATTCTAGAAATTTCTAAATGTTATTTTAAATGAATAACAACATATTTTTATTGGTTTAAACTTTGAAACAATAATATAAATATGGAAATATAAATAATAGATATGAAAATCCAAACACAACACGACATATTGTCGTTTACAAAACATTTACATGACATTTACATAACACGTATTACTAACAAATAAAGGCATAATGTTTCTACATAACGAATCAAACATATTGCTAACAGATAAAGGCATAATGTTTCTACATAACTAATCAAACGTATTACTAACAGATAAAAGTGTAACGTTTCTATAAAATAAATATATATAATATATATTGATTATTCGTATCTGATTTCCTTTTCTTGTTGGACTTTTTTAACATTTCAGTGTGATATTTCCAAAAAAGCAACAAAAAGAAATTTCACATATTCGATTTTTATAAGACAATAAACTTATTACAACATTTATCAGTTGTATGAAATATTTAGTTGTCAGTGTGCAAATGTACTAAGTCTGATGAAAATCAGACAAGTGTTGAGATATTTAGAATACGGTTCATACATATCAAGAAACTAATAACACAAATTCGCTATCAAAGGTTTTATACTGGAAATATGAAACACGAGTTTACGCAGAGAACAGGTGTTTCTAATAAGTTTGTATAACACTGTCAGTGACCGACGACGACTCGTTACTTTTAAGCAGTTTCTATACTTTATCCACATCCATAAACAATGATAAAGTATAGCACAAAAAGTACACGAAGAATATAAAATAACACTATCCGCCTGTAAAGCTGATATAGTAAATAACAAGCTTTTCCCTTCCTAACAAGAAGGTATTTTTGTTATTTTTTGCTGGTTCAAAAATCGAAAGGCCAACACATAAAGATGCTTTACCGTTTACAGATGACTTTAAGGGCCTAATCGATAGGACTTTGGACTGAGAATATCACCGTGATTGACCACAAGCCTGAGAATCGTTATATAATACTGAGAATGTATCTTCTGTCAGTCCACCAAGGAAACGGCCAATCGTTTATCTTCGTAACAGACACAAGGGACAAAATAGGGAGACAGGTCTTCCTGTACTTGTCTTTATTCGAACCAGTTCATTAGGGTTTTAAAATCTTTTTTGTTTTCTCACTTGTTTCCACCAATAAATTACCGATCAATATATGTTCTATTAATAGTAAAATTAGCTGTCTATGCTGTGCCCACCACAGGGATCGAATCCTGTAATTTAGTGCTACAAGCTTTCAAGTTGCTCGCTGAGACAAAAGAGAAAACAAAATATTGCAGGGTGAAATTAAACAGTGAGGTTAAATATCCTTAAGATATATTGAGTAAAATATCTGGCAATAATATACATGTCAGTATTAACTTGGAACTGATCTCAAAGGGAAATATTTATTTTTTTAGAATTAATATTTGTTATAATTATTTCAAACACTTTGTTTTTGTAAACCAATATATACGATGTATAACTTGGTCCTCATAAGGTATATAGATATGGAAAATATTTCAATGAAATCATAACCATACAAAAACTCACTTGTAGAGAAATATATATGCAAAAAAGGCTTGTTTGGGTTGAGAAAATATTTTACGTAGAAAAGCGAACAACGTTTTGACTTTCTTCGGTCATCGTTAGTTTCACAAAGAAAGAAAACAGTCAGTGGAACAGCAGTGTGGTGCCCATCACGGGTAAGAAAACCCGGAGTTAAACATTAAAAGTTTCCCAACCTTCAACAACAAGCGGGTGTGAATTTTTAATTTAGGATCCATATTTTTATCAGTCAGAATGAACTGAAGATATGTTGTTAAATAAGTATTTTTGTGTACGTCACGTAAAACTGGTATTTTAATATTAACGTATTTGTAAAACGTAAATAAATAAATAAAATACAAAAGTCAGTAATCTGCTACATTTCGTATTTAGATAGCTTAAATGATTCTGTTGGTAGACACATTATTATCTTTAATGTATTAACTTTCAGTTTCTAGCTACTTCTAGTAAAAAGACAAAAACACTAAAGAATTCGATCAATCACTTAACTTAAACGTTATAAAAGTATATATAAATTATCAAACCGAGTGCCCAAACCACCTGGCCATGCCGGGTCACATGGAGAGTACTAAGTCACGCAGAAAATTGCCCCATATTGCCCCGAAACATTTAGACCTTCTTTACACACACTGGGCTCAACTATTTAACATTACACACAAAAACTACATCCTTATACTGGAAAATGTACACGATTAGATTTGTTGCACTAAAATACAACAGTAAAATATTACTAAAAATAATATTACCTTAAAATGACCATTGAAATGTATTGAGTATTATATATTGTTACTTATCGTGAATGGACTCGGATAAGTCTAAAGTTCATTACGTTACATAGTACAAATTGAAATAGGCCCAGCATGGTCAGGTGGGTCAAGCCGTTCGAGTAGTAATATAAGGGTCGCAGGTTTGAAACTCTCTAACACTAAACATGCTCGCCCTTTCAGTTGTGAGGGCGTTATAATGTGACTATCAATCCCACTATTCGTTGGTGGAAGAATAACTCAAGAGCCCAAAATAATGATTTATAAAACAAATATATCTTGATATACAAAGAACAATACAGTTTATAATGATAGATATTAGAATAATGATTTATATTCAACAGTTCTACAAACTGACAAACAATATTAAGTCCTCTATCTCGTCTGGAACTTGATATATTATCGACGGTTCACGACGAGCGAATTAATTCTGAGTTGATATCAGTAAAATTAACGACTTTTCGTTGATCACACGTGAGATTTTCATCACGGAAGTAACATCTCCGTGTCAATACTAACGTACTCTGTTAGTCTACTAAAGTTAAACAGTTTGTAATGTTCGACAGTTATAGCTTAAGAGGTTCATATTATACTTACTGTAAGAAACCAACAATATGTTCTGCCTCATCTCTTTGCGTTGGTCCTATGCAAGAACAGCGGTAAGGCGGTGGATTTATAGGGGTTCGATTCCTATCGGTGGATTCAGCGGCTAGCTAGATGTGGCTTTGCAAAAAAAAACATACAAACACGCTTTGCGTTGGTTACCTATTAAAAATTGAGAGAACATTTTATATAACTTTCACGTGATACATCAATGCTGGTATTTAACATACAGAAATCGTACATTGCTGATTCTGAACCTCGAGAATTTTCTACAAATTTAGGAAATAGATGGAAATTTTGTAATACACATTTAGCAGTATAAGTTACTTGCATTTCTAAATATACATTTAACTAAAGCATACATTGATATTGAGATAAATATATAATAGCAATTCGCTGCAATAATTATTGAGAATTATAGTGTATTATGTATTACATATTTATTGATAATTACAAGTGCAGTGACATAAATATTTTCTGATAATGTTTTAAACATACAAATCAGCGAATCACATGGGTTTTGCGATGCTAACAAAAACCGATATATTTTGAGAAGGGTGTTTAACAGCCCTTACAAAACGAAATATTATACAAGTCAATAGATGCTTTACCTTTGGATAAATGTGCTGTAACACTGTTGAAACAGGAAGTGAAATTTTTCTACAAGCAACCTCAGAGCGCAGGAGTTTTCAAAAGCATTGTTAAAATGTGCAGTCAGCAGATGGATCATGGCCTGCCACGATGAAGTTAAAGAATCGTTTTAATATAACAGTTACTACAGCCATGATGAAGTTAAAGAATCGTTTTAATAGAACAGTTACCATTGCCACGATGAAGTTAAAGAATCGTTTAATATAACAGTTACTATTGCCACAATGAAGTTAAAGAACCGTTTTAATATAACAGTTACTACAACCATGATGAAGTTAAAGAATCGTTTTAATATAACAGTTACTACAGCCACGATGAAGTTAAAGAATCGTTTAATATAACAGTTACTATTGCCACAATGAAGTTAAAGAATCGTTTTAATATAACAGTTACTACTGCCATGATGAAGTTAAAGAATCGTTTTAATATAACAGTTACTACAGCCATGATGAAGTTAAAGAATCGTTTTAATATAACAGTTACTGAAATTAATCCACAAATAGAGGATTATTAGGTATATTGTAAGATATAAATTATTACACCAACCTCGATGTAACATTAATTGATATAGTCTAAATTATTGTTTATTACACGAAACTCCATGTAACATTGGAAGATATATTGTAACATATTAGTTATTACACCAATCTCCATATAGTATTAGAAGATGTATTGTAAAATATTAATTATTACACCAATCTCCATGAAACATTAGAAGATATATTGTAACATTAGTTATTACACCAACCTCCATGTAACATTGGAAGATATATTGTAACATATTAGTTATTACACCAATCTCCATGTAAGATTAGAAGATATATTGTAAGCTGTAACGACCTAATATAACGAAACATTGCGTCATTTTGGTACTAAATAAACGAACGTTTCAGTTATGAAATTTACTTTGACCACTAACTGACAAGCATGCGCAGACTGAGTCAATAATGTGAAATGAAATAGAGTGTTTTATCTATCGTGCTTGTTAACTGATTAGATCGCTTAAGAGAACAAACTTACGACAGAACAGCTTGGACGCTAATTTTAATAAAAGTTCCATTCGAATTTACGATAATTATGGTTAGATAAAACAACACTTATAATTAAAATACATTATGAAAGAGAAAACCTATAGAAGAACCTACTTTTTACATTGACTAACATTTGGATTTATCATAAAAGCAGATAATCTAATAATGCATTAGGAACAGAAGTTAACAATTTGAAGTGTTAACGGTATTGCAAGATAATCTAATAATGCATTAGGAATAGAATTTAACATTTTAAAGCGTTAATGATATTGCAAGATAATCTAATAATGCATTAGGAATAGAAGTTAACATTTTGAAGTGTTAATGGTATTTCACTAATTAAGTCATTAATATTTAATTAATTTTCCTTTATGATTTTCAATCGACGGAACGTTAAATATTGAATAATATTTCTACTGAAATCTTTTGTAAGGAAACAGTTACTGGTGTAGCTTGTTTGTTTGTTTTAATTTCGTGCAAAACTACTCGAGGGCTATCTGCGCTAGCCGTCCCTAATTTAGCAGTGTAAGACTCGAGGTAAGGTAACTAGTCATTATCACCCATCGCCAACTCTTGGGCCATTCGTTTACCAACGAATAGTGGTATTAACCGTAACATTATAACGTCCCCACGGCTGAAAGAGGGAGCATGTTTGGTGTGACGAGGATGCGAACCCGCGACCCTCAGATTGCGACTTAAGTACCTTAACCACCTGGCCATGCCCGGCCCATTAGTGCAACGCTGTATAATCTACTTTTTCCCATTTTCTTTATCTCTTTATGAGTGAGAGCGGCTCATAATTGGATGCGTTATATGAACAGAAACGTGGTTCAGAAAGTCTATGGTTACTTTAAATAACATTAACTTCTTTTTATAACAGTATTAACAAAACAACTTAGTTCTATTAATAAAAAAAATATTTGATTTCTTTCCAAAATAATAGAAACAGAATATTAAGCGATAGAGAAAAAAAATGATTTGATAATATTTGTAAATTTTAGGATTATAATGAATACCGTTGTCGTGTGCAATAAATTCTTGTAAATAAGTGAGAAAATCAGCCACTGGTGAACTCCATGAAACTCTTTGTGTTTGTTGTTTGTATTTCAGATGTCATTATTTTACATTCAAAATTTTTACACATCGTCTGCAAATATATCATTGTTGATGTTTTGAATCAAGCAGAAAGCTACACAATAGGCTATCTGTGAACCACGGGTATCGAAACCCGGGTTTTAGTGTGTAAGTCCGCAGACATACCACTGAGCCACTGGGGGCACAAATATATTAAAATACAGAGATGTCATAACAAAGAACAGAATTAGTAAATGTTCGAAAATACGCGATCTGGATATAAAAGTTTTGAGAATAAAATTGTTTTATGATTTATGTTTCTAAAGCTAAATGCTGTAATTAACAGATGTATTAATTGTTTTAAATATAATTAAGACTCATCGTTTATCAATACATATATATATATCGTTTATCAATACAAACATATATATATATATTATTTCTTATTGAGGAGCACTCACTACTTTGAATGAAAACAAACTGAGATATAAGTTAGAAATCTTTCATGGGAATCACAGACATTCATTCTTTCCGTTAACTGATTGAGCCAAAGTTTCTTTCCTGGCTGCAGGAGATAACTATAGTTATTACGTAGCTCCAGTTGTCACGTATCAAAGTTAAAGATTATTTGATTCGCGATTCTTCGAACGGGGAGTGTTTGATGAAAATTGGTCAGACGTGATAAATTTCCGGTCTCCCTCACACGGGGGAGAAACATCAAAGGTCTGAAGGTAGATCTCCAACTTACATCGATTCACTGATGTATTCTGAATGACATAATAGGAAGATGTTGAATGCAAAAATGGAACAGATAAACATTGGTGCAACCGGTTTCTATGCAGTATTTAGAAACTCTTAATAATATCTATAGCTACATGGGGACATTTCTGTTCACTGTTTAGATTGGCGTGGAGGCCATGGTTCGCTCATATTTACACTTGACTGTACCAAATGTTACAAGGCCGAATACCAACATCCAACAATAATCCGTTGAGCTCAATGTTTGATACAAATATCCAGTAATGGTCATTCAGTCCAACGTCTGATATAAGTATCTAATAATGACCTCTCGGTGATCGACCCTTTCATCAGAATATCGTAGAAAGATGTGCATACTTGTACCTTCTGATGTGTTTATTCAGGAAGTTGTTTGGTAGCAACTGATGTTTTGATGCGTATAGATAATTTTATTCTTTAGAAATTAGATAAAACTGAAATCTCACTGAACTACAAAATAATTTATTTATTTGTGTTAAGCTGCAGACTAAGCTATCTTTGCTGCGCCCATAAAGGTTTTGAAACTAAGTTTGTAGAGCTATAAAACTTAAGAGTTACCGCTTGTGAAAGTGAACGTGATAATAAGCAATATGGCTGTTTGTTGGCCTAATGCAATCTCCAACTGTTAATAATTTCATGAATATTTATGTATTTATATGTATTTCAAAATAGACAGAATTCAAAAACCTTTTAATAAACAATACACATTAAAATAACCTTCTTAATAAAATTATTTGATTTGTTGCATAAAGCTACACATTTGGTTATCTTTCTTGTGTCCAACACAGGTATAAACATTTTATTTATATTGTTGTTGCCCTCAGGTTTACCGATAAGCCATTGAATGGGTCACAAGATTGAACTATCTATTTAATGATATTCAAATGTTCCACTATGACTTATTAATTGTAAGAAAAAAGAAAATATCTACTTATTTTTTCTTTCAACTCATATTATAAAAAATACATTTCAAGTAATATTCTCATGTTACTACATAACAAGTATTACTCTGAATCCTAGGTCCCAATAGTCCATACAGTCTATGTTGAACTGATAGTTTAACCACACTGATTATCTTATTTTAACATCATCTTCCTAAAGTATTCACGTGCAATGACATTATCTTAAAATAATCTTTAACATTTGCGGCCCTTGTCAATTTTTCATGAGTACATAAAAGACATTTTTACAGATTTCTTTCCTATTATGATATAGTTATACGAATTTCTCGCCCGTGTCGCTAAGCCCGTGGTCACTGGTAATTTTGTCTTTAACGATGTCATTATCAGTTTTCATCCAGAATCAACATTAGCCTATAGTTTGTTTCATGATCACGAAAGCACGTGTCTACACAACTGCTAATCTTATCAAGAAACCATATTTGCTCATTCTTTCTTTCTCTTAATCTGTTTTTCCCAACAAATCCTTACCTTATCTGAAACTTCCAGTTCCCAAATTATGTTTGTTTAAGAACTTGAACGAAGTAAGTCTCCAGTTTTCTGGTGATAATTAAGGAACAAAAGCTACTAATAAATACACGAGTTTTAATGCTAAACTTCACAGTTTTTACAGTTACTTTCAGCACAATCTGACCTTGTAAACACTGTCATTAAGTTTATCAGTTTACACTTGTTTATTTAAACACAATAAACTTATGCCCAAACTTTCAACGTGTCTTTTTGCTAACGTTACTCAGCAATGAATTCCACCTCTTAACAAATTAGCACTCACGGTTTGCATAATTATCGCTCTACTATAGACTTGTTTAAACGTATTAGAAGTTTTAAAATAAAGATTTAGTCCAGTAAAAAATGGAATATCATATATACAGAGTTTAAGATCATACGTGTAAAGTAACTGTAAACGTCATACTTACAGAGTGTAAAAACATATATAGAAGCAGTAATCACATAGAAACAGCGTAATGTTAATCATATATATACAAATTGTAAAATAATATGTATACAGAGTGTAAGGTCAACAATACAAAGTGTAAAGTGATTTATAGTGAATATAATGTCATGTATACAAAGTTTAATGTTTTATTTACAAATGGCTTTATCGACAATTTGTGACAATAGTACGAAGTAGAACCAGTTTTTACCATCTTCGTATCCTATCATGGATCCGATGAGAAACCAATAACAAGTTTTATACCTGTTGAAACTTAATAATAGTTGTGCTGAAGCAGCCTTAGGACGTCTGTTAAAATAGACGCGTCACTCTAAATCATACTAAAAATAGCCTGTAGATTGCTTAAAATCATTCCAAAAATAACAACTCATTGGAATAGATCATTCCAAGCCATCCCAAAGATAACCTATATATCGCTTCATATCATTTCCAAATTACCTTATAACTCCCTTCAAATCATTCTAACAATAACCTAGAGATCCTTACTTACCATTCTAACAAAAACCTATAGATCTTTACTGATCATTCTAACAATAACCTATAGATACTTACTTACCATTCTAACAATAACTTATAGATCCTTACTTATCATTCTAATAATAACTTATAGATCTTTACTGATCATTCTAAGAATAATCTATAGATCCTTATTAATCATCCTAATAATAATCTATAGATCCCTACTAATCATTTTAACAATAACCTATAGATCCTTTCAAATATTTCTAACAGTAACCTATAGGTTCCTTCTGGTCATCCTAAACATAAAATATAGATCCTTTCAATCATCGTAACTGTATTCTATATATTATTTCCAGCCATTCAGATTATATCCTATATAATATTGTGAAATCGTCCTTAAATTATCCTACAGATATTGTCAAATCATCCTGTAAATATGTTCTAGCTCCCTTGAATTCGAACTAACTTTGTATCATATTAAATTTCATTACTACGGTATCTTAATGTTTTATGTATCAACACATAATGGTCATAACAATATATTTTGTTATGAAATTGATGTTCTGAATTTATACAGTGTTTTGTATTATGTATTAAAAATCATAAATATTCTAGAAATACCTTTAATAGACAATATCACAAGTGAATTTGGCCTAGTTGCTTTGAACAAGTAAACTTTTGATAATTTATATATACTTTTATAACGTTTAAGTTAAGTGATTGATCGAATTCTTTAGTGTTTTTGTCTTTTTACTAAAGTAGCTAGAAACTGAAAGTTAATACATTAAAGATAATAATGTGTCTACCAACAGAATCATTTAAGCTATCTAAATACGAAATGTAGCAGATTACTGACTTTTGTATTTTATTTATTTATTTACGTTTTACAAATACGTTAATATTAAAATACCAGTTTTACGTGACGTATACAAAAATACTTATTTAACAACATATCTTCAGTTCATTCTGACTGATAAAAAAAACGGATCCTAAATTAAAAATTCACACCCGCTTGTTTTTGGAGGTTGGGAAACTTTTAACGTTTAACTCCGGGTTTTCTTACCCGTGATGGGCACCACACTGCTGTTCCACTGACTGTTTTCTTTCTTTGTGAACCTAACGATGACCGAAGAAGGTCAAAACGTTGTTCGCTTTTCTACGTAAAATATTTTCTCAACCCAAACAAGCCTTTTTTGCATATATATTTCTCTACAAGTGAGTTTTTGTATGGTTATGATTTCATTGAAATATTTTCCATATCTATATACCTTATGAGGACCAAGTTATACATCGTATATATTGGTTTACAAAAACAAAGTGTTTGAAATAATTATAACAAATATTAATTCTAAAAAAATAAATATTTGCCTTTGAGATCAGTTCCAAGTTAATACTGACATGTATATTATTGCCAGATATTTTACTCCATTATATCTTATAGATATTTAACCTCAATGATTAATTCCACCCTGCAATAATTTGTTTTCTCTTTTGTCTCAGCGAGCAACTTGAAGTCTTGTAGCACTAAATTACAGGATTCGATCCCTGTGGTGGGCACAGCATAGACAGCTAATTTTACTATTAATAGAACATATATTGATCGGTAATTTACTGGTGGAAACAAGTGAGAAAACAAACAAAGATTTTAAAACCCTAATGAACTGGTTCGAAGTACAGGAACATTTGTGGCCTGGCATGGCCGAGCGCGTTAAGGCGTGCACTCGTAATCCGAGGGTCGCGGGTTCGCGCCCGCGTCGCGCTAAACGTGCTCACCTTCCCAGCCGTGCGGGTGTATAATGTGACGGTCAATCCCACTATTCGTTAGTAAAAGAGTAGCCCAAGAGTTGGCGGTGGGTGGTGATGATTAGATGCCTTCCCTCTAGTCTTACACTGCAAAATTAGGAACGGCGAGCACAGATAGCCCTCGAGTAGCTTTGTGCGAAATTCCAAAACAAACAAACAAACAGGAACACTTGTCTCCCTATCTTGTCCCTTGTGTCTGTTACGAAGATAAACGATTGGCCGTTTCCTTGGTGGACTGACAGAAGATACATTGTCAGTATTATATAACGATTCTCAGGCTTGTGGTCAATCGCGGTGATATCCTCAGTCCAAAGTCCTATCGATTAGGCCCTTAAAGTCATCTGTAAACGGTAAAGCATCTTTATGTGTTGGCCTTTCGATTTTTGAAACAACAAAAAGTAACAAAAATACTTTCTTGTTAGGAAGGGAAAAGCTTTTTATTTACTATATCAGCTTTATAGGCGGATAGTGTTATTTTATATTCTTCATGTACTTTTTGTGCTATACTTTATCATTGTTTATAGATGTGGATAAAGTATAGAAACTGCTTAAGGTAAGTAGAGAGCTATGTTATGGTTAATAGAAACTTATACGGTTTAGTAAAAAGCTTTATTAAGAATATTTAAAATATGTCAGGGTTAGAGAAAAGGTATGTTAGGGTTAGTGAAAACTTATATTGGGGTTAGTAAAAAGCCGTGTTAGGGTTAGTTAAAAGCTATGTTACGGTTAGCAAAAAATATGCTGGACTAGTACAGGGTGTTCGGAAAGTCACTTTACGTATTTCAACATAGAATACAGGAGGTAAATATGAATTACAATTATAAGTAATGTTGATAGTGACCCCCGTTGGCATCAATACAGGCCTGGATCCTTCTTATTGTGTTTCTAAACACTGCTATCAGTTGCTAGCTTGAAATAGACTGAATGAATGCTGTTATCACTGCTTTCAAAACTGCACAGTGACTTTCTGAACACCCTATAGAATTATATCCAAATGTTAGTAAAACGCTAGGTTAGGGTCAGTAACAAATGTGTTATAGGTTAGAAAAAGCTATGTTAGGGTTAATAAAAACTATTAAAAATGAACTCTATAATTTTATCTTATGTTGTTGCTGTAGAGGTTTTCCAGATATATTTTGTTTTTCTTGACTATCCTAATTCAGCTGCAATATTTATTGTGTGTTTGTTTGTTATTTTGTCTGGAGTTCACTGTATTTGAGAAACAGGACCTTAAAAGTTTAAATCTGACAATTATCATATTCTTAACATAAATAAAAGACTTTATTATATGACTTTTAATTCGTAATAATTCTAAAATATTTGTTTACTTACGTCTAAAAATCAAACAGGAAAATTTATCTCTAAATCTCAAATGTATCGTGACATTTAAGCGTGTTTTCACGCAAAAGTTGTTCGCTCTGTTTTTTACATCAACACAAATATATTTAACATACTTTATAACAGAAGTTATTTGTTTTGGTTCTTTAGTAGAAAAAGACGCATCACCAAGTAATTCTCTATTTAACTCCCAAACAAGAAACGTAAAGGTTAATATGTGCAAAGTTGTAAACTTATCCCAAACTGATCTCTCAAAACGACAATGTTTCATTTTTTTATATTTCTACTTCCTCCGTATTCCCAAGCAGCTAGTTAACAAGATATACCGTTTACTTCATTACGAAAAATAATAGCAAAACCTTAAAATCCCTGGTTATTTAGAATGGTACTGGTATAAATATACTATCATTCTTAGCGATTACAAGTGAAAATAAAATCCATTTCCTTGTACTCGCTTCACGAAGTGAAGACATCGGTAATAAGGCGTGATATCGATACAAGCGCTGGTCATTTTCTTACAGCTGCTCACAAAACGTAATCAACAATCTTGCTGGTTGGAGAGTATGAATTTGTTCTATACGTTCTACCGGTGACAGACGATTCCCTAGACAGAACTTAGTTCTTCAGCCTAAACTGTTATGTCATGGTACTTTGTTAGGTAGAAACTTCACCACGAAGCTAAAATCCAACACGCAAAGTTTAGTTCAGACCATTAACATGTAATAGGCACAGATCGTGCCTGAACATGTCTTTATTTTCCTTAGGTAGGTAATTTAGGGTTTTATAAGTGATTTTATTATTTTTGTCAGCTATTGCAATTCAACAGCATAAACTTAAAAACTCCTAATAATTCTTAAGGCACTTTGCTTCTTTCTCTGGGAACCTAAAATAGTGCTAATGTCTTATTGAATGCTTTATCATTTTTATAAACTGGTGCTTTTGGCCACAGATGTTTTTTAGTGAAGGGTATAATATTATATGTTTGATATCACAGTTCTAACGACAATAAGTTTTATGATACGTATAAATAAATTAGACACATAAGAAAAACACACCACATTGTAAAATTCATCAGCTTTTTATACACTACTTAATAATTGTTTGTTTTCTTTCTTTTTTGAATTTCGCGCAAAGTTACACGAAGGCTATCTGCGTCGATCGTCCAAAATTTACCAGCGTAAGACTAAAGGAAAGGCAGCTATCCACCACCACCCATAGCCAACTTTCGGGATACTCTTTTACCAACGAATACTGAGATTAACCGTCACATTATAATGCTTCCACGGCTGAAAGGGCGAACATGTTTGGTGCGACCGGGATTCAAACCTCTGACCCTAAGATTACGAGTCGAACGCCTTAACCCACCTGAACATACTGGGTCTCTATTGAATAGTACGGGTTTGGTTAAAAACAGATGAAATACCTCTAGTTAAATAAATAAATCACTTTTCTTGTAGTTTTGGCCCGGCATGGCCTAGCGCGTTAAGGCGTGCGCTTCGTAATCTGAGGGTCGTGGGTTCGCGCTCGAATCTCTCCAAACATGCTCGCCCTCCCAGCCGTGGAGGCGTTATAAGTGGCAGTCAATCCCA
This sequence comes from Carcinoscorpius rotundicauda, assembly GCA_011833715.1. Classification (NCBI taxonomy): domain Eukaryota; kingdom Metazoa; phylum Arthropoda; class Merostomata; order Xiphosura; family Limulidae; genus Carcinoscorpius; species Carcinoscorpius rotundicauda. The sequence continues at coordinate 110,109 of CM022391.1, read as the reverse complement.
TTTTTCGTTGGTAAAAGAGTATCCCAAGAGTTAGCGGTAGGTGGTGATAACTAGCTGCCTTCCCTCTAGTCTTACACTGCTAAATTAGGGACGGTTAGCACAGATAGCCTTTGAGTAGCTTTGTGCACAATTCCAAAACAAACAATCTTGTAGTTTCTGTCTGAAGAAAGATTTTGTAAATAGCTCTTGATGACAAGTTCTGGTGAGTTATATATAAAGATCTGGTAAATAGCTGTTGATAACAAGTCAGACATTCTGGTGAATTATTATTTTTATCCTTCCATTAATTGACAACAAAAACAAAAGATTAAAATAATTTAAACTATTAGCCACTTATAAGCCTCCACTATAAGTGTATTTTGACAAATATACTGTGTATACACACGTGTATTTTGGACATTTTAAGAAACATTTGATTTATTTAATTCATCCAAGTTTCTTAACCAACATGGATCTTTAGTTCATTATGGTATAATAATGTCTCCAAGAGATTATTCTGCTCAAGAATTATCCATTCTTCAGCCTTGAATTGCTTTAGAACCCTTACTGAAATTTTAAATAAAATATTTTATCGTGGCAGACCCCCGTGAAAAGGTTTTCTCTACAAGGTGACGGGATCTTAAAACAACTCAAAGACAGTATCACGTGTAACACATTATGGGAGGACCTAAAAACGTATATAACGTTGTGATAGAATCTCGACACGTGTAGCACATGATAGAAAGACCTCAACACGTGTATAACATCATGGAAGGACCTCAACACGTTTTACACATTACAAAAGGACTTAAAAATGTGTATAACGTTGTGATAGAATCTCAACACGTGTATAACATCATGGAAGGACCTCAACACGTTTTACACATTATAGAAGGACTTAAAAATGTGTATAACGTTGTGATAGAATCTCAACACATGTATAACATTAGGGAAGGACCTAAACACTTGTATGACATTATAGAAAGACCAAACACGTGTATGACATTATTCGTGCTGTACATTGTTACCAGGTATTACTATGTCGTTTATACAGCTTTTGTACATGTTCAAATGTGACACGACAGCTGTTATGTTAAATTTGTGTTTCCACTTTATGTTTTAACCTTTGTTATCCCTTAATTTTAAATTCAAGTGATTTTTGACTTGTTTCTAAAAATAAAAAAAATATTTTAATAGTACGTTACAATACACAGCAAGTAGATAACAAATGATTGAAATCAATACAAACTAAAGTAAACTAACCGAAACAAAGAGTTAAACAGTTATATATAGTGTTTATTTCTACACTTTCTGACATTACACTATAGGGTATCTGCACACCGAACGCATAACGGCTACATACAATTAGTATTGTCTTATTTACTTGATAAAAGACGAAGTTTTCATTCATTTAAAGGAAACAGAGTGAAGTCATTTCATTCTATTCAAACACAATTCTTGTTTACCCAGCAACTCTAATTTACTTACAGCGTTTGAAAAATTTAAACAAAGTAGCTTTTAAATTCCACCAATAAAAGATCGAACCACGAGTTTCGGTGTTATTACAAGTGTGGAACACAGACAAAATTATCAGTTTATGTTTCGAATCGACAACTTCTACGGATGACCAATATTCTACATTACAGTTTCTGGTCTTATTAGGCTTTGAACTGCTCTGACTTTATATATGAACTCAGTAAGGATTCGAATTGTTGGAAGGAACGTGTTTGTTTAATTTTTATTAAATGTATGGCTAAATTTAATTTAAATAATTTAAGTACATACTTACCGATTATTATTGTAACACAAGCGCTCATTATTCGTCTGAGCACGTGTTCTATATGGGGCTCCTCACGTGAATTTGCACCTATTTTCCTGCATGTTTTTCGGACACGAACATTAGCGTGAAATAACTGTAGCGTATATTAACACTGTAGCAGCGTGGACTGTTAGCGTTGAATATCGTTGTAAAGTTCACAGGGGTTCTTGGCGTTAGCCGTTCTTTATTTTCAAGCGATAGCCAAGAGTTATTCACGTTACTCACCGCCAACTCTTAGACCACTTGTTACCAACGAATAGTGAGTTTGACCGTTACAATATAACGCTCCAAACATCGAAAATGCAAGATGTTCGGCGAAGGGTTTCGATCCGTAATTTAAATATTACGAATTGGGCAGCCAAACCATCAGGTCATGCTAAGCCTAAACTGCTTTTGGACAATTTGTGCAGATTTGAAAACTGTTTGTTTACTAGCTTGAAACTAAAAGAAATCTAGCAGATGGAGTATATTTTATCTGCTCAAATTAGGTATCGAAACCTGATTTTTAGCGTTATAAACTCTCTGAGCAACCGACGAGAAGAGATTGAACGAGTATAACAGTTACTTATAAGTCAATGTCACATTTTTATAAATAATACAGTAATAACATCACTAACATACGTGGCTTCTCATGACAGTGACAAAACAAAATTCTATTCTTTTAGTCTTTAACACATCTTTTGAGATATCGAACCTTTGTGATACAACCAAATCACTGGTTAGTCTTAAGAGTGACACCTCTGATGCATGTTTGTTTTTATGTTACGAATGTAATCTTTAAGCTACACAAATGTTACTTACCCTGAACCACTTGCCCCGAAATGAACTGATATTCTGGAAAGATGGTTCTTAGCACTAACTTTAAGCTACACAAATGTTACTTACCCTGAATCACTTGCCCGAAATGAACTGATGTACCAGAAAGATAAAGTTGATTATTAGCACTAACCGCCAATTCCTGGGCTAATCGAATAGTGGGATTTTACTATCGAATAGTAGGATTTGTTTATCAAATAGTGGGATTTGACTATCAAATAGAAGGATTTGCCTATCAAAAAGTGGGATTTGTCTGTCGAATAGTGGGATTTGAACTATCAAATTGTAGGATTTGTCTATCAAATAGTTTGATTTGTCTGTCGAATAGTGGGATTTGACTATCGAACAGTGGGATTTGATTATCGAACAGTGGGATTTGACTATCGAACAGTGGGATTTTACTATCGAATCGTGGGATTTGACTATCGAACAGTGGGATTTGACTATCGCTCTAATAAGTGAGGCACCTTTTTTCTTTCGGCAACAGGATGCGAACCAAAAACCCTCAATTTACAATCAGGTAAAATAGCCTCTTAATACCCTCAATCCAGGATAAAAATTAATTATTCAGAATGTACAGAAGTTTAGTGCTTCTCTTTACTGTTATTGGTGAAATGCAGGCGTTAATACTTGTAACCGTAAACCCCCTTTCAAATTGTTGTTCATAAAATATTTTGATAAAGATGACAAACAAGGCTTAGGGAGGTATTTTACGTTCATATTAATCCCTTATTTAGAATTTTTCCCCGCTGGTCCAGAGGTAAATCTATAGATTTACAACGCTAAAATCAGGGGGCTCGATTTCCCTCAGTAGACTCAACAGATAGCCCGATGTGGTTTTGCTGTAAGGAAAACACACACACTCTTTAGATTTTAAATAAACGTTTCATTAATTACATATATTCTACACTGTCATTAAACGTATTTTATTTATTTTGTGTTCCACGAAGTTTTCACAAGTTGAGAAACAAATTTATATTAAAACACCGGATAGGTTCATTTTGTTATTTCTATTTTGTATTAAAACACCGGATTGATTTATTTTGTTATTTCTATTAAAACACTGGATTGGTTTATTTTGTTATTTCTATTTTGTATTAAAACACTGTATTGGTTTATTTTTGTTATTTATATTTTGTACTGAAACACCAGCTTAGTTTATTTTGTTATTTCTAGAAATTTCCAACCTAACGAATAGGTTATCTGTACTCTGTACACTACTGGGATTCGAACTTTGGGTTTTATCGTTGTAAGTCTGAAACTTAACGCTGGAACAACGTGAGGGAGCGTATGGTTGTTATCTACAAACTATAACATTTAACTTTGTGCTTTCTAAAGAATGAAATATACACACTGCCTAACAACTATTAGATGCACTTCTGCAGGTTTCTCGAAAGTGTTCTTCTTGAAGAGTGAATAAAACCACAGTAAATAGTAACAGGTATTTTTGTTTAGTGATGTGTAAGTTCATATGTCATGCTATGTTGTAATGTACAGAGTGCATAATTCTACTTGTAATTTGTGACATCCACACGTTTTACTGACGTCACGATAGTAACAAATTGGAAGTTTAAGTATCTTTTAAATGACGGCATTTTTAGTATTATATACTGGCTTATTAACATAAAACACTTCTATATAGTTGTACGAGTAATTAAAACAAGTGATGGTCTTCGGTCCATTTGAAGGAAAATAATTAAAGCCATGTCAAAAACTGTATTCCTTTTGACTAATTCATACCAGTTATTAAGTGAAATGTGTATAAAGATATGTCAAAATAGTGTTAAAATAGGTATAAATAATGTACACTGTCTGTATGTATACATTGTCTGTTTGTATACACTGTCTGAATGTATTCACTGTCTGTTTGTATTATTTGAAGAGCGAAACTAGAATGAAAACTGTTTTAAAAACTTACGTAAGATGTAAGCAATAATTACTGTGAAATTAAAGTAAATCCACAGTGTCACATGACCATGAAATTCATGTGGAATAGGAGTCCAGTTGTGTGTGAAGTGGACAACAAAATCCACATGTGGAATAGGAGTCTAGCTGTGTGTGAAGTGAACAACAAAGTCCACGCGGACGCAGAATAAGAATTGAAATCATTATAAAACTACCCTTTCGTTTCATATAAAACTATTCTAACGTTGGACTATTACACTGCACAACAAAGTGTTTGCTACCTGAACACTGTTGGGTGTTCCTTATAGATTTTTAGCTGCTGATCACGAAAAACACATCCAAAGTTGCCAATCACGTACCGTTTCATCGAAATCTTCAGTTTCACCAGGACATTGTTACAATGGAAAAACGATATCAGGGCAACTGGAATCCGTCAATGTTTGTTGACTACGTGATGCACCGGACATTAGATACAAACGAAAATCAGGAGCAAAACACTTTTAATTATGTTAAACTTAATAGCATATTAGAAACATAAACGCAATTAAATACGTTATTGCCAGTAAATAGTTAACTGTCTATTTCTCAGAGTTCCTACGTGATGAAGCAAAACCAAAACTGTATTTGTGTATACCCACCAGGTATCTGTCACAATCAGCAAAAACGTCTCAGAAAGCAAAACTTTTCAAAAGAATTATTGTGCATTGTTACTGACCTATATCTACACATATTCTAATATATATCATTGTTATTATACCAATACTGATGTGTTTTCCACGAATATATGCATTTTATTAGACTAATACCGACGAATGTTATAAACACCCTCTAATATATATATATATATACACACACACACACAGAACATGTAGATTCATCGAAATTGGCTGTTCCATCCTCTAAAGTAAATTAAAATTATTACCAATAAATAAAACATCTTAAATCCAGCCCGTATTATTTACATACTTATCAAATGTTTTATTAAACTTACTTAAATTTACTACATCCGAAGACAACGCATTCCAAAAGTCAGTCACTCTGTTAGAAAAAGAGACTGTCTTAGATAAGGATGGTCCCTACACTGTCAAAATTTATATTTGTATCTTCTTGTTCTGCTACTGTTACCTTTAAATATGAAAATCTGAATTAGGTGATTAAGGCTCTAGAGTCATAATCTGAGGGTTGCGGGTTCGAATCTCAGTCACACCAAACATCTCGCACTTTCAGCCGTGGGTACCTTATAATGTGACAGTCAATCCTACTATCCGTTAGTAAAAGAGTAGCCCTCTAGTCTTACACTGCTAAATTAGGGCTAGCGCAGATAGCCCTATTGTAACTTTGCACGTTAACACCAAACACACATGGACAAAGATGATTCAAGGACTTTATCAGTTCTCTTAACAATCGACTTTATAATTTCCCTTAACAATCTGAAACACCTCAATCAGATTCCACTGACTTTTCCTATTTCAAAAGGAATCAATTTGGGAGGTTTCAGCCTTTCTTAATATAACAACCCCTTCAACCCAGGCACCATACTAGTAACCCTTCTTTTAACCCTTTTCAACAATTAAATATATAAAATGGGGCATAACCTGTGACTTGTACGGTAAAAACATAACCTCCTTACACTTGTATTTCTACAGATACAACCTAAACTTATATTTGTATTACCATTATTAACAGCACATTGCATTGATGGATTTCGAGACTGATCAACCAAGATCCTTTTTCTTAATGGCACTATTAAGAATCAATCCAAAATTTACTTATGATTCAAATTATAATAACACACATCAGTTCACCTGCATTTACTATAATTAATACATATCTGCCATTTATTTACCCAACTCAATAAATAATTTAAATCTATCATCTGCAAAGTTAAATAATTTATTAACCATTCCTTCATTTATTTCATTAATGTAAATAAAAAAATAGTAATGGTTCTAAGACTGAACTCTAAGATACACCGGTTACGACATTAATCCAGTGTGACTGAACTCTAAGGTAAACCGGTTATGACATTAATCCAGTGTGACTGATCTCTAAGGTACACCAGTTATGACATGAATCCAGTGTGACTGAGCTCTAAGGTACACCAGTTATGACATGAATCCAGTGTGACTAAACTCTAAGGTACACTGGTTATGACATTAATCCAGTGTGACTGAAATCCATTTATAACAACCCTCTGTTTTCTTCCAACCACCCACTCTTCTATCCAATTTATTAACTTATCCCCCACACCTATAGATATAATTTTCTTACAAACGTTTTTATGTGGCACTTTGTCAAATATTTTCTGATAATCCAGCTACATCAAATGCACACCTTTATACTCACCTACATAAGCAGTTACCTTTTCTAACACTTTCACTTAGTGAAACCATGTTGTCTGTTCAATGAAATTATAACCTTTGTTAAATGTCTAACGGACTTCCCACAACTTACTAATACAACTATAATTGCTGGGACAATTTTTATCACCTCCTAAGAAAATTGGAGTTACATTAGCTAACTTCCAATCCACCGTTACCTTCCGACTATTCAAGGACTGACAGAAAATAGTAGCAAGGGATTCACATATCCAATCCTTAACCTCTTTCACAATCCTTGGGTAAATATTATCTGGGACAGAAGCCTTTTTTCTTTTTTAAATTCCAAAGTTCTTTTGTAACCAGTTCAGAATTAATACAACAATTTTTGTAACCAGTTCAGAATTAATACAATTTTTGTAACCAGCTCAGAATTAATACAACAATCTTTAATATCATTCATGAAACTGTTCAATATTTGGAATGTTTCTTAAATCTTCATATGTAATGAATCATCTCTTACGTAATCCTTTCCCGCCATTATTGGAATCTTATCCAATTTAAACATTTTATATACCCTTAATGTACTTAAAATCCACACAGTTCGTTTTTTCACACATTCTTTATTTGGTGTCTTAATTTCGTGTCACACCGAAATTTCTAATTTTCCAAAACATACCACTCATACCAGTCAATTTAAGTTTCTTGAATATATTATACTTTTCTTTAATTTTATCTCTTAAAATTTTTGTGAACCAACCTGGGATTTTTCACTTGCAGCTACCCTTTCCTTTCCATCAGAAATATTTTTACTTGAATATTTAAAACTATTCCATATCTGATCAGTGTCTCCAAATAACTCAGCTGCTCAAGTCACAACAAGAATTACTTGTTGTGTTCCTTCAAAATTTGTTATTTTTAACAAGAATATCACTATACCTTATCGATACATGCAGCAAAACATTGAAGCTAATGAAGAAATGATTACTTGCATCCAGCTGTTCTCCAGTTTCATTTTTATATTTGAAGTTAACAACGTATCTAAAATATCATTGTTCCAGTAGTTTCCTTGACTGGTTGGTTAAGAAAAACCACCTCTAAAGTTTCCAAAAAACATTCTCTTTTGTGGCTTGACTCCAGTAATTCCAAATCTGTATGCCTGAAATTAAAATTACCTATAATTATGACTTTATTAACAGATGAAATCTTCAACTAGATGTAAAGTTTCTCACTAATTTTGTCAATCTCGTTTGGTGGTCTGTAACAAATTCTCACTAAAGCCTTTTTTCTTTTATATTCACTGACATAATCCCAAATTGATTCAAACTCCTTGTTATTGTTTTCGATATCGTCAACTTTAACACGAAGGAAATCATAAAGTCATTCTTTCCTTTCTCTTTAATATCTATCCTTATTAAATAGCTTCTAGCTCTGTGTTTCAACTAAACACCTAATATCAAAATAATCCGTATTTAACTATGTTTCAAATGTTCCAATAATATCAAAATTTTCCATTCCTACTAATACTCTAAGGTAATCTATTTTACCGGTATCTCTACGGATTTACAACGATAAAATCAGCAATTCTATTCCTCTCGGTATACTCAACTGATACCTGAGGTGCTTTACCAAATGAAAACACACACATCTGTTTTATTTCTTATACTTCTAGTATTACAACACTAACAGTTAAGCCTATTCTCAAAACTACTTCTGTACTTACTACAATTAAGCCTATTCTTATAACTACTTCTGTATTCACTACAGGTAAGCTTATTCTTATAAATACTTTTGTACTCAATTCCTGTACTAAACTGTCTCTGCTTTTTATTCTTTTTACATTTAGTTTTTATCTGGCTCTCACTACTGTTTAACCCTAGTTCAAAACTTCCTTGACAACTGAGTTAATAGCCTAAATAAACAAGCCATCCCCAACACTACTTAAACATACACCATTAATTTCAAAAAGCTCCTTTCTTGCACTGAGCCAACCTTACAACTCCTATCAACTAATATGTTCATCCTCACATACTAAGCCTAGCATTTAGCCCTAGTGGCCTACTTATAACTTCATCTCCACAGTTAATTATGGACAGTATCCCTGACAGAAATACGTTATCGCCTTTTTCTTTAAAATGTCTTTATTAATCCTTTGTACTTTTTAATTAGTTTCTTTGACCCACCGTTTCCTACAATCATTAGCTCCTACATGTATCACACAAACTGCATGTCTGATAGTTCCCTTTATTATATCTCCTTCTATGCAAGTTTACCCTCCACCTGAGTTCCTAGATATCATAATCTGATTCTTTTCTCCATTTCTACCCTACAGACTATTGTGTTGACATTCCTTGTCAATGAATCACTAATACCTGTAACCTCCTTAACACCCACATCCTCCTATGATACCTGTAACCTCCTTATCATCCACATCCTTCTATGATACCTGTAACCTCCTTATCATCCACATCCTCCTATGATACTTGTAACTTCCTTATCATCCACATCCTTCTGTGATACCTGTAACTTCCTTATCATCCACATCCTTCTATGATATCTGTAACTTCCTCATCATCCACATCCTTTTATGATATCTGTAACTTCCTTATCATCAGCATCCTTCTATGATATCTGTAACCTCCTTATCATCCACATCCTTCTATGATACCTGTAACCTCCTTATCATCCACATCCTTCTATGATATCTGTAACTTCCTTATCATCCACATCCTTCTATGATACCTGTAACCTCCTTATCATTCACATCCTTCTCTGATACCTCTAACCTCCTTATCATCCACATCCTTCTATGATACCTGTAATCTCCTTATCATCCACATTCTTCTATGATATCCGTAACTTCCTTATCATCCACATCCTTCTGTGATACCCGTAACCTCCTTATCATCCACATCCTTCTATGATATCTGTAACCTCCTTATCATCCACATCCTTCTATGATACCTGTAACTTCCTTATCATCCACATCCTTCTATGATACCTGTAACCTTCTTATCATCCACATCCTTCTATGACTCTTTGTTTTCTTTTGCTCCAATAGTTACAAATACATTTATTACTTGTTACTCTAATAGTATTCATTTTGTCTTCCTGAAAGTTATTTTTAATCTGAGTTGATCTAGTTCTTGTATGTTTATTTTTAGGTTCACACAGAAATCCTGCTTACATTTTTCCACAGTCTACACTTCTATTTATCTATTGGCTCTAATTTAGTTATGATAACTTATATTAATGTTATTGAACTAAAACAAAAGTATTTTCTGCATATGTTCGAATATATATGAAGGTTATTAGACTAGTAGACCAGAAATTTCAACATATTCTCTGTTAAACACAGGTGTTATTAGGAAGTGTCTAATATATACATATATATATATATATGTATGTCAACTTGTAAAACCATATTGAAGCACATAAAAAGCTCAAAACGTCTTTTAATCTGTATTTATAGGGTTGTGTGTATGGTCTACCTACAATTCTCTATAAGTCAAATTTTCTCTCCCATCTTTCTTAGTTTTAGTTTTCGAAATGTATTAGAAAGATTGTGAGCTTTTGTCTTACAGAGTTTTCTCCATCTTTAAGTTCTTTATTGTAATGTTTGTTTCAGGTAAAAGGTTTCTCTATCGTGACCATAGTCTTCAATTTTCAGACTAAATCATTCCTTGAATTTGGTTTTGAGTGTGGTTTCGAGACCTATTATTATTCTATTGGTTGTGTAAAGTTTTCTAACTCTGTAGAGAACATGGAATTTTGCCTTCTCCGAAATATTGTCTGAAGTGATGGTACATCTTATAATAAACTTAGGAACGGTATAGCTAGGTGGGTTAAGGCGTTCGACTCGTAGTCTGAAGTTCGCGGGTTCGAATCCCCGTCGCACCAAACATATTCGCCCTTTTACCCGTGGGGGCGTTATATGTGACTGTCAATCCCACTATTCGTTGGTAAAAAAGTAGCCCAAGAGTTGGTGGTGGTGATGACTAGCCGCCTTCCTTCTAGTCTTACACTGCTAAATTTGGGACGGCTAGCGCAGATAGCTCTCGAGTAGCTTTGCGCGAAATTCCAATCAAAAATCAATAAAATAAACATCATGCACTAATACCTGTTTTCCATTGAAAAGTTCTGACATAATTCTCTGTCCTTAAATCTATCCATAATAGCATTGTTTATCCAATTATTAGAAATTAATTCCATTTTATATTGATAGCTGCGAAAAATATCATTGTTGATTCACATCTTGAGCGGTTTTAATTTAATAGTGTTTGTATAAATGCTATGATTTCACTACATTAGTTCGCCTAGTATACAATTTTTTCAGTTAATAAATGAAAGTCCTAACCAATTTAAATTGTCTCACCTTTTACTTACCATATCTACTTAACCCTAACGTTTCGTGTTCAAACTTTCTAACAGAATACAAATGTAGAACCTTGAAAGAGACTTGTGTTTTATAAAACTTATGTTAATAATATAAACAAGTGTTTTTGATATATATTGTGTTTTATAAAACTTATGTTAATAATATAAACAGTTGTTGTTAATATATATTGTGTTTTATAAAACTTATGTTAATAATATAAACAAGTGTTTTTGATATATATTGTGTTTTATAAAACTTATGTTAATAATATAAACAGTTGTTGTTAATATATATTGTGTTTTATAAAACTTATGTTAATAATATAAACAAGTGTTTTTGATATATATTGTGTTTTATGAAACTTATGTTAATAATATAAACAGTTGTTGTTAATACATATTGTTTTATAAAACTTATGTTAATAATATAAACAACTGTTGTTGATATATATTGTGTTTTATAAAACATATGTTTATAATATAAACAGCTGTTGTTGATATATATTGTGTTTTATAATAATTATTATAATATTACTAAAGAAACTATTCTAACTTTAAAGTGGTATTGTTGGAGATGCCTTGCATAGTTCCACGCTTTGTAACAGTCGAGCAATTTCGTCAAGAGCCTCTAATATATTACTTTGTTCAACGAGCCAATAAAATAAGGAGAGAGAAAAAACCAGACGACAGTAAAGTAAGGAACAATGTAATATTACATTTTTGAAGTTTTATGGTAAAACCTGGGCGTATCATTCAGCTGTTAGGAAGACCTGGTCAAATAAAACGTGTTGGTTTTTATTTTCTTATCACATTATACGATGTTCTCTTTTTGATCGAGTTAAACGTAAACTTTTTCTCGTTTCTTCTAAACCTGTTTGAATTTAATAAGACTTTTATTTTTTTGCATTCAACCAATAATGAATGAAAAACGTATATAGTGAATTTTATGATCAAATATTACATTGGTGGAAACACTTAGTGAGTGAAATATTCTTCCATTGTAGCTCAACCAGGGAAATATTTCACTTGTCCTTATTTTCTCTCCTCTGGTTTTATATCGAAATATTGATTAGTGTAAAGCAGCCGTAACTATCACTTTTTGGCTTCTGAAGTTTGTGGTATAATTCAATAGGACATTAAAACACCCATACGACAACATATGATTTCTACTGCTAAATTTTGTTAAATATATTTTTAAACAAAATAGAATAAAAGAATGATGTTGCCGTGGTTTCTACATAGTTTTACTCGCAGTTAAAAGCGAAGATTAGATGTTTCAAATCTGTACACGGAATCCAGAAATTACATAGCTACAGATAACACATAACACCAGAACATAGTTACAGAAAACAACATAACACCAGAACATAGTTACAGAAAACAACATCACACCAGTACATAGTTACAAATAACAACATAACACCAGTACATAGTTACAGATAACAACATAACACCAGTAAATAGTTACAGATAACAACATAACACCAGCATTTAGTTACAGATAACAACATAACACCAGTACATACAGATAACAACATAACACCAGTACATACAGATAACAACATAACACCAGAACATAGTTACAAATAACAGCATCACACCAGTACATAGTTACAGATAACAACATAACACCAGAACATACTTACAGATAACAACATAACACCAGTGCATAGAGATAACAAAATAACACCAGTGCAAAGTTACAAATAACACAAAACACCACTACGTAGTTAATGATAAGAGAGTTCCTTTCTTTACGCACTACACATGTTACGGTCTTTAATAACGGCCACTAAAGTTGCTAATTACATTAGACTTTATAAAGACAAAATAGAGCATCTCTACCGATAGTGTTAAAAAATACAATCCATAGTATCTCTACCTACAGTATTAAAACACACAATCTAAAGTATCTCTACCTATAGTGTAAAAACAGACAATCGATAGCATCTCAATCTAGAGTGTTAAAACAGACAATTTATAATATCTCTACCTATAGTGTTAAAACAGACAATCCATAGTATCTCTACCTATAGTGTTAAAACAGACAATCTATAGTATCTCCACCTATAATGTTAAAACAGACAATCTATAGTATCTCTACACATAGTGTTAAAACAGACAACATATAGTATCTCTACCTATAGTTTTAAGACAGACAATATATAGTATCTCTACATATAGTGATAAAACAGACAATCTATAGTATCTCTACGAATAGTGTTAAAAAAGACAACATATAGTATCTCTATCTATACTGTTAAAAGAAATAATAAATAGAATCTGTACCTATAGTGTTAAAACAGACAATATATAGTATCTCAACCAATAGTGTTAAAAAAGACAATCTATAGTATCTCTAGCTATAGTGTTAAAACAGACAATCTATAGTATCTCTAGCTATAGGGTTAACACAGACAACATATAGTATCTCTACGTATAGTGTTAAAACAGACAATATATAGTATGTCTACCTATAGTTTTAAGACAGACAATATATAGTATCTCTACATATAGTGATAAAACAGACAATCTATAGTATCTCTACGAATAGTGTTAAAAAAGACAACATATAGTATCTCTATCTATACTGTTAAAAGAAATAATAAATAGAATCTGTACCTATAGTGTTAAAACAGACAATATATAGTATCTCAACCAATAGTGTTAAAAAAGACAATCTATAGTATCTCTAGCTATAGTGTTAAAACAGACAATCTATAGTATCTCTAGCTATAGGGTTAACACAGACAACATATAGTATCTCTACGTATAGTGTTAAAACAGACAGTATATAGTATCTCTACATAGTGTTTAAAAACAATCTATAGTGTCTCTACCAATAGTGTTAAAACAGGCAATTTATAGTATTTCTGCCTATAATGTCAAAACAGACCATTTATAGTATCTCTAACTATTATGTTAAAATAGGCAAAATATAGTATCTCTACCTATAGTATTAAAACAGACAATATACAGTATCTCTACTTATAGTGTGAAAACAGACAATTTCTAGTATTATACCTGTAGTGTTAAAACAGTCAATATATAGTATCTCTTTACCTATAGTGTTAAAACAGACATTATATAGTATCTCTACTTACAGTGTTAAAACAGACATCATATAGTATCTCTAACTATAGTGTTTAAACAGACAATATATACTATTTCTTTCTATAGTGTTAAAAGAGACAACATATACTTTTTCTACTTATAGTGTTAAAACAGACAACATATAGTATCTCTAACTATATGGTTAAAACAGACAATATATAGTATCTCTAGCTATAGTGTTAAAACAGGCAATATATAGTATATATACCTTTAATGTTAAAACACACCACATATAGTATCTTTACCTATAGTGTTAAAATAGGAAAATATAGTATGTCTACCTATAGTGTTAAAACAGACAATCTATAGTATATTTAGCTATAGTGTTAAAACAGACAATATACAGTATCTCTACTTATAGTGTGAAAACAGACAATCTCTAGTATTATACCTGTAGTATTAAAACAGGCAATCTATAGTATATATACCTATAGTGTTAAAACAAACAATCTATAGTATCTCTACCTATAGTGTTAAAACAGACAATCTATAGTATCTCTAGCTATAGTGTTAAAACAGACAATCTATATTATCTCTAGCTATAGTGTTAAAACAGACAATATATGGTGTCTCTACCTACAGTGTTAAATATAAAAATCTATGGTATCTTTTCCTGCAGTGTTAAAATAGACAATATATAGTATCTCTTTTTTATAGTGTTAAAACAAACAATCTATAGTATCTCTTGCTATAGTGTTACAACAGACTATATGTAGTATCTCTACCAATAGTGTTAAAACAGATAACATATAGTATCTCTACCTATTGTGTTAAAACAGACAATATATAGTATCTCAACCAACAGTGTTAACACAGACAACATATAGTATCTCTACGTATAGTGTTAAAACAAACAACATATAGTGTCTCTACCACTAGTGTTCAAAGAGACAATATATAGTATTTCTATCAATAGTGTTAAAACAGACAACATATACTTTCTCTACTGATAGTGTTAAAACAGACAACATATACTTTCTCTACCGAAAGTGTTAAAACAGATAATATATAGTATCTCTACCTATAGTGTTAAAACAGGCAATATATAGTATATGTACCTATAATCAGAGACGTATTTAGGATTTCGGCGCCTCTAGGCAAAGGTTAGATTGATACTTTTGCCGTCCCCCCTCCGTGCCACAATTTGCACCAAGCATTACCATCACAACAACAGACAAACACAGTTGTTATCATTCAAAATCAACACAACGTTTATTTTCCAACACAATAAGAAATGAAAGATGAAAATCAATTATCACTAAATATTATTCTTCGGCTGAATATACAGGCTTTCTCCTGGCCTTCTGTTCCGAAAACATGTTTATTGCATCGTCATTGTTTATTCTACAATTAATATCTCTTTCAATTGCGAGGATTGATAGGGCATTTAGTTTATCTTCTGCCATTCTTGATCTCAAGTAATTTTTCACACGTTTGAGAGCCGAGAAAGATCTCTCTGATGTACAATTAGTTGCTGGAATGCACAGAAACATGCGCATAGCAATATCCAGGTTTGGATATACAGTTTGAAGTCCTTTAGCTCGCAGATTTCTGTATACTGCTAACGCCGAAGAGTCATCAATTTGCACTTTCATACTCACAAGATGTGCGCGGAAATGTAGACATTCATCAACGAAGCTCACTTCCAAATCATTAGGGTAGAGTTTCAACAGTGTTCCAGCTTGACTGATGACATCGGTGGGTTCAAGATTTGTTATCTTGAACAAATATCCAAACCTTGCGTGGATTTCTACATAAGCGGTTTGTTTTCGCTGTAGTTCTGAGCAAAGTCTGTTAATGATCACATTGAAAACATTTACTCTAAATGTCTCTCTGCCTTCTTCCACCGCCCGGGTGTCACCATCTAAAAATTTTTGCTTCCTTTTTCGCTTAATTTCGTACGTCTTCATGCTGGACTTCAACATCGCCTTGTCTTCAAAATGATCGAACAGTTCTCTTGAATCTTTCACAAACTGCAGCAAGGAAGCATAAAGCTCGACTACAAGTCCGATGTCCATATCAGCACTTTGCAACTTTTACTGGCAGTATTGTTCCCCAAACTGTGGACAAAATAGCTGTTTCTAGCGTTCCTAATTTGGAAAGAAGTCCAGCGGCCTCATTCCTAGCGGCTGGTTTTCCATAGCATTTCCCTCCATAGTGGTGAGGGCATCAAACACTTGTTGCCAGTTTCTGTTGAGGCTTTGACAAGCATCTTCACGAGCGGACCACCGTGTGTCACTGAGTTTCTTCAAAGAGAGACTTTCTTTATTTGCGGACAGGTGTTTTTGTAGAATTTTCCAACGATGGGTTGAAGGATTGAAGAAAACATAGAGACTTTGTAAGAGTTCGAAGAATGAACATGCTTCTCTGCAACATTCAGCAGCACACGTTCCTACAAGATTTAATGAATGTACTGAACATGGGATATACACAGCTAAAGGAATTTTCTCCATGATACGAGCCTGGAGACCAATGTACTGACCAGACATGTTGCTGGCGTTGTCGTAAGACTGTCCACGACATTCAGAAATGTCAAGCTCATATGACTGTAGCAGGCTAAGAACAACTTCTGCCAGCTGTTCAGCTTTGTGGCCCGGATTGGGTATAAAAGTCAGGAAACGTTCCATAGGTGAACCATCACTGTTCACGTACCTGATGATGAATGCCAACTGGTCAACATGGGATATATCTGGCGTCGAGTCCACGCTGATTGAGAAATATTTTGCAGTTTTGACGTCCTTTAAAATATTCTTTAGAACAATGTTTGTAATGAGCTGGATGAATTCGTCGCAAGTACTGAAAGACAGGTAAGACGTCGATCCCTTGCCAGCATTACCATATCCGTGAATGTGATCAGCGAGGAAGGGGTAAAACTCCGCAACTAGTTCTAACGACATCATAAAGTTGCTGTTGTGTACTGAGCCAAACTTATCATCCCGACCTCTGAACGGAAGCCCACGTGAAGCCAATCTTTTTGCTTTAGTTACCACACGAGTGAGTACATTTCTCCAGTATTTGATTTCGTCGTGCAGCTATATGGCCGTCTGGAGATCTACACGTCCCAACATGTTGCCCCTTGCAATTAGAGATAAAACTGAAGACCGATGCTCAGGAGAGTTTTTATGCTCATTCAGCCGGACAGTAGCATTTTTCCAGTCATCAAAGCCTTCGTCAGCTAGTTTGGATTTTTTTCCAAAATCAAATAAACGACAAGGAGCACAAAACAGTCTACCTTTGCTCTCTGAATAAACCAAATATGTCCGCTTACTTTTTTCGCCATTTTGCAGTTTTCTTTCAAACATGCCTTTGGTTACAGATCTGATTTTCTCCCCGTCCTTTTTCACAGAGTTCTTGAAATCCGAGTCATCGTTTTGAAGGATGGCATGTGTGGCAATATAATCTTTTGTGTAATCATCTATTATCCACTCTGCTGGATCTGAACTTACTTTGTCTGAAAAACTTGCTGGAACCATTGACGTTTCAGGCACGCAACCGGCAGATCTTACTAGGCCTGCTGCTGATGACGTCACTTGTTCAAGCTGCAGTTCGATATGTTCGAGTCGTTCAGATTGTTCAAAACTGCTACTGCTAGGCCCGTCATGTGTATTCCCTCCATCACTGTTGGTTTGAACATCATCGCTAGTAGGCTGTTCTTGCCTTTGTTTAGCAAAAAAGGCCTCCATCGTCGGTGTCTCATCCAAAACATCACGTGTGTTTTCATTTTTTAACTTTGCTATCTTCCTATAAGCTGCTCCACTCAATTTTCGGCGTATGTTACTCATGACGATATCACGAGAACCCACTGATCGTATATTGAGTATTGACAGTGAATTTGTTACTTTCACATGTCAGATCATCAGAATCTGAGTCATTTTCGTGGGATCGAGCTATTTATGGCAGCCGCGCGAACCTCACAGAGATCCGTGAGCCGTTTGACCCCCATTGACCCTCGCCCTCACAAGAATTGTGCTTCTTGTGAAGGTTTGGACACTGACAACACGATATAACTTACAGTAAGATATTGGGTGACGGAGGAATAAGTAAAAGCATAACGAACTCTACATTTTGACACCAATATCGCTTACCACGTTATTATCTATATTGTCGATTATATTGTAAATATGTTGGTGAACCATTTATTCGTCCGGCAGATAATGAGTTTTATGGTAGTTGGTAAAACAATTATCGACTTGCAACCATAAGTCCATAACAAAATATACACGAAAAAGGGGAGCTTCTGCACTACTGATTTATATTACTGCCGATGTTTCCATGTTAACGGGTGCTGGGCTATTGACAATCAAATTATAAATTCTAACACACTTTACTATTTCAAATTCTATACTACCAGTAACAAACACCTGTATCGCCCAAAACTATCCAGACCCCGTGCGGTACAACCGCGTCCCCTGGGAGTCAACTTCATTGATAGAGCGCGGTCGGCGGCCTGCAAAAACGATTTTGCGTGACACCCGCAGCCGATTCCGCCGACGCTCACCTGCTCCAGTGACTGTGCGCCTTTCTGTTCTGGTATTCTGGAGTCTGCCACTACCCCTTCTTTATTCTAAAAAATGCCTATAATTGCTAGAGAATTTGAAGGTGCTATTCTGTAAGGACTACATTGGAATCTAGACAAGCGCATATTCAATCAATCAATTCAAAATAATCAATTAAGCTGAACTGTGAATAATTAGGAAGAATATTTCAAAATATATTTTTTCAGATAATAGCCTGAAGCAACCGAAAATCCGAATTTTCGTATACGCAATTTCACAAAACAAAATACGTTATTAGGCCATGATAAAATATTTTTTGTGTAGGCGTAGCACACTAAGTAGCAGGTAATTCATTGTTTGGTGTGTCAACATGAGTAAAAAACATGTTGGGGATTTTGAAAAACACAAATTAATAACTGAGGTGAGGGCGGATGGGTTGATGATGTGGGGGTGGGGCGAGGCGTATTAGGTGGGACTCAGGGAGGGAAGGTTAGAAATCTTTTAAACTTGAAGCGACCGACCCGACGGTGTGGTAGAATAGTGAGTGAGTGTGTGTGTGGGGGGGGTTCAGATTCAAAAGGTTATTGGGGCGGCATAAATGGCAGGGGGAATTAATAACCAGGGACTACATTTTAAAATGGTGTCCATTCTTTTTCTGTTTGGTCAAAATTTGCCGCCCCAGGCACGTGCCTCGTGTGCCTATGCGTTAATACATCCCTGCCTATAATGTTAAAACACACCACATATAGTATCTCTACCTATAGTGTTAAAACAGACAACATATAGTATCTCTACCTATAGTGTTAAAACAGACAATCTATAGTATCTCTAGCTATAGTGTTAAAACAGACAATCTATAGTATTTCTACCTATAATGTTAAAAGAGACCATATATAGTATCTCTACTTATAGTGTTAAAAATAACATATATTATCCTACCTATAGTGTTAAAACAGAGAACATATAGTGTCTGTACCTATAGTGGTAAAACAGACAACATTTGGTATCTCTACTTACAGTGTTAAAACAGACAACATATAGTATCTCTACCAATAGTGTTCAAAGAGACAATATATAGTATTTCTATCTATAGTGTTAAAACAGACAACATATACTTTATCTACTTATAGTGTTAAAACATACAATCTGTAGTATCTCTACCTATAGTGCTAAATCAGACAATCTATAGTATCTCCACCTATAATGTTAAAACAGACAATACATAGTATCTCTACTTATAGTATTAAGACAAACAATATATAGTATCTCTACCTATAGTGTTGAAACAGACAATCTATAGTATCTTTACCTATAGTGTTAAAACAGGCAATATATAGTATCTCTACCTATAGTGGTAAAAGAGACAATATATAGTATATCTACCTATAGTGTTAAAACAGACAATATATAGTATCTCTACCTATAGTGTTATAACAGAAAATATATAGTATTCCTACCTATAGTGTTAAAACAGGCAATCTATAGTATATCTACCTATAATGTTAAAACACACCACATATAGTATCTCTACCTATAGTGTTAAAACAGACAACATAAAGTATTTCTAATTATGATGTTAAAACATACAATCTGTAGTATCTCTACCTACAGTGGTAAAACAGATAATCTATAGTATCTCTACCTGTAGTGGTAAAAGAGACAATATATAGTTTATCTACCTATAGTGTTAAAACAGACAATATATAGTATCTCCACCTCTAGTGTTAAAACAGACAATATATAATATCTGAACCAATAGTGTTGAAACAGACAACATATAATATCTCTACCTATAGTGTTAAAACAGACAATATATAGTATCTCTACTTATAGTGTTAAAACAGACAATCTATAGTATCTCTACCTATAGTGTTAAAACAGACAATCTATAGTCCCTCTACCTATATTTTTTAAACAGACAATATATAGTATCTCAACCAATAGTGTTAATACCGACAACATATAGTATCTCTACCTATAGTGTTAAAAGAGACAATCTGTAGTAAATCTACCTATAGTGTTGAAACAGACAACATATAGTATCTCTACCTACAGTGTTAAAAATGGTAATCTATAGTATGTCTACCTGCAGTGTTAAAACAGAGAATATATAGTATCTCTACCTATTGTGTTAAAACAGACAATATATAGTATCTCTTCCTATAGTGTTAGAAGAGACAACATATAGTATCTTTATCTACAGTGTTAAAACAGACAACATATAGTATTTTTACCAATAGTTTTGAAACAGACAACATATAGTATTTTTTGTTTTAGTTTATCCATAACAATATCTTCTTTTGTATTTTTAGATATTTGAAATTTACCAAACTTGAACATTAAGTTTCCTATTCTCAATTACAAATAAAATTTAAAAAAATCCTTCAAAACAAATCCAGTCAAACGAGGTATTTTTGCTGATTTTCTTCAGAAGGTAAAATAAAACCGATATAAAAGTATCTATTAGTTCAGTTATGGTTTACTGTCGTTGTAAATTGTAACCCTTCCGATACAAATGAAATATACATGTATTTTATTTCACACAGTAAAGAACATTAAGACATTTGATTTCTTATGAAGGTTGCATAAGACTGTTAAATGTTTAGTGAAACATGAAGCATGGCTAATATGATTCTAAGCACAAACAATGTATTACCTGATGAGTTTGAACACAGAGGGCAAATTTTACTAGATAGTAAATCAAACACATTTTCCATAATTTCACACAGCGTATAAATACAGACTTATATCGCTTATAGGACGGCATCGCCAGGAGGTTAAGTCACTCGACTTGCACTCTGAGAGTCACGGGTTGAAATCCCTGTTAGAACAAATATCCTCACCGTATCTTTTTATTGGGCCGTTATAATATAACGCTCAATCCCACTATTCGTTGATCAAAGAGTAGTCCGTGAGTTAGCGGTGAATTATGATCACTAACTGCTTTCTCTCTAGTTTCACATCACTAAATTTGGGATGGCTAGCGCAGATAGCCATCGCGTATCTCTGAGTAAAATTCAAACAACAAACAAACAAATAAATAAAAAACATTCATTATTGTACATTCTATACAATCAATGTACATTACATCCTGACGAGATAGGATTTACATCCACCATAACATATTTGTGGTTAATGTTCTATTATCTAGTTGATACATAACGTGTTTCTGTATTATCTACGTGATACATCATATGTATCTGTATTATATACCTAATACATAGTGTTTCTGTATTATCTAGTTGATATATAGCGTGTTTTTATATTATCTACATGATACATCATATGTCTCTGTATTATCTACTTAATACAGAGTGTTTCTGTATTATCTAGTTGATACATAATGTGTTTCTCTATTATTTAATTGATACATAATATGTTTTTATATTATCTAGTTGAAACATAATATGTGTGTATTATCTAGTTGATATATAATGTTTTCTTTTCAATTATCTAATTGATACATAATGTGTTTTGCATTATCTAATTAAGACATAACGTGTTTCTGTATTATCTAGCTGACATAGAACGTGTTTTTGTTTTATCTTCTTCAACCAAACGTTAGTTTTCACGTGCATGTGCACCTTTACTTGTTCATTTATTCTCTCTTTCTATCGTACAAGGAGATGTGGAAGGTTTGCAGAATATAAATAAGATTTGTATTTGAAACATTATGTATCAGTCAAACTCAGACAGTATGTTGTTGTGTTGTCTTATGTCGTTTAAGCTGTCTGGTCTTCTGTGTCGAATAACGATTGATTTAGAATACGATATCAAGAAATACAATACATATTGTTTTACATCGTTGACTACTTTTATTAATTCGTTTTTGCTGATCTTCGTGTTTCAATTGATGCAGAAAAATAATCGAACAAGCAAACATTTGAGAAGGTTTTTTTTTTCTTATTTGAGATCTAACTTTGAGACGGAAAGAATAAAGGAAAGAAATGACGTCACTCAGTGATGTCGAGAAACCCACTTGTTGAGAATTTTTATATGCAAAAACGGCTCGTTTTGGGTTCAGAAAATATTTTAAATAGAAGAGCGAACAACGTTTTGACCTTCTTCGGTGAACCTGACGATGACCGAAGAAGGTCGAAACGTTGTTCGCTCTTCTATTTAAAATATTTTCTGAACCCAAAACGAGCCGTTTTTGCATATAAAAATGACGTCACTGTACGGTTCAGATGACGTAAACGTCGTTGAGTTTTGAGATTTCCGGTAATTCCAACTGCTAAATTTTAATCCATGCTTCCAGTTGAGAAATTATGGAAAACGAGGTGATGTAACTGTACGGTTTGGGTTTGAAACACTTTACCAATTTCAGTAAAAGAACGCATACAAATATTTTGTACTGTTTAACTGCAGACGTGGAGGGAAAAACAGAACACGCTACGGAAATGATCGAAGAAAGTTCGAGCAATGTTTCTCTGATGTTGCGTAAAATAATTAAAATATATTTCAGAACAGACTTATATTTATACCGGCATTATTCGGATGCCACTTGTGGTCACATTTAGAATTCAATGGTTTTGTGGCACTAAGATTGAGTGAATACTATTAACGGCCTTGGATATCTGGTGAAATTTAAAAGAAACAAGAATTGAAACACAATATACTTATTTACTTTGTACAATGAAATCATGAGGTTGGAAGCTACTAAATACCTTAATAATATAAAATAATAAGGAGGAAATTATTGTAGAATGTTACAAAGACATTTTAAAACCGAAATTCATCTTTTCATTACGTATTGTCATTAAAACTCAATATGATAATGTCTGTTTGACATCAGGACATCCTAGAGACATACAAATAATGTCAGTATGTCTGTTTGACATCGGGACATCCAAGAGACATACAAATAAAGCCAATATGTCTGTTTGACATCGGGACATCCTAGAGACATACAAATAATGTCAATATGTCTGTTTGACATCGAGACATCTTAGAGACACGCAAATAATGTCAATATGTCTGTTTGACATCGAGACATCTTAGAGACACGCAAATAATGTCAATATGTCTGTTTGACATCGGGACATTCTCGAGACACACAAATAATGTCAATATGTCGGTTTGACATCGGGACATTCTTGAGACATACAAATAATGCCAATATGTCTGTTTGACGTCGGGACATCCTAGAGACATACAAATAATGAAATGTTAATACTTCTAATATTCTCAACAGTAGTAGGTCAGAAACGCCATATGAAATCTTAGTCCTAAATCTTCATGAAACAGGGTTTTCTGCACTGTAAGTCGCTGTTTTTTAGGTAGGTGCTAAGATTGTGGGCATGGAATAAATTGATTTACCTTTACTATTTCAAGAATTATAATCAAATACAGCGAAGAATTCGTTAGTATTGAAATTTTATATCAAAATCCAGTAACACCCCTTAATAAAATGGAACTGACTGTCACCTTTATAAAGCACCCATAGATGAATTGGTGGACGTGTTCTGGTTTTACAGTCCTCTTTATAAAAATTTCAATGTCTTCAGGAGTCCCAACAAAAATTAATTTTTTAGAATGTTTTGAACATTTTTAGAATACCTTTCTGATCCAGCGGGAGTCTGTTAAAATTAAAACTTCCGGCGGACATATGTAAAAATAAAAACATTAGCTTTGTATAGAAAACTGTTTAGATAGATTATCAGCAAACATTGTTGTTGTTTTCCACCACTTTAACCACAGGGAGGAATTAAATCCAGGATTGTCAGTCTGTAAACTTCCAGATGACCCACCAGGAGACAGATTGTGAACTTCCAGATGACCCACCAGAAGACAGGTTGTGAACTTCCAGATCACCCACCAGATGACCCACCAGAAGACAGATTAATTTGTATCTTTTTCAGCACGTTAATCATTTACGAGAGACATATCTCTTCAGTATGGTGTCAAAGGTAACTGAGGTTTTAGGTTTCCTGCTCTCACATGATTTACCTTCCTCACAAACAAGTTTTCAGTTCATTTTTTCTTGAGTAACACTCGACTTAAAATATTTTATTCGTTTGTTTTATTTTGTCTGAAAAAATGTCTTAAAGGTCGTGTGCGATATTTTTGGTAATTTTGAAGTCATAGACTACCGGGAAAGCACTCTCCGCCAATTCTTGGGCTACACTTAACAAACTAGTAGTTGTGTTATAATGCTTCCAAGGATGAAAAGTCGAGCTTGTCCGATGACGGAACAAAAGGTACTTCATATAACAGAAATAAGCAGACTATAAATCAGTCGTTTGAAAATCAATCGTTTCCCAAAACAAGAAACGTAAGCCTGAACCTTGTTCTTTTAACTAAAGGATAATATTAAAGTAAACCGTGAATATCTTCATTAATTAAATACGACTAAAACTGAAATAGAAACATGTTGACATATTGTTATAAACGGAAGAGAATTAGTGTAAACTGAAAGAAAAACATGTTGACATGTTGTTATAAACGGAAGAGAATTAGTGTAAACCGAAATAAAACATGTTGACATATTGTTATAAACGGAAGAGAATTAGTGTAAACCGAAATAAAAACATGTTGACATATTGTTATAAACGGGAGAGAATTAGTGTAAACTGAAATAAAAACATGTTGACATATTGTTATAAACGGAAGAGAATTAGTGTAAACTGAAAGAAAAACATGTTGACATGTTGTTATAAATGGAAGAGAATTAGTGTAACGAATATAAAATGATACTTTTTGTGTATTCATCATCTCATTATGTGTAATATCTACGACAGTTTGTGTTACCAACTGTGAGATATGAATTGGAAGTAGATGAACGTTCTGCTGACCTTTAAAATAATTCAAAATAAGTACGTTTGATTTGCATTTTAATTAAAATATACAATTAAATAATTCAGACACTTAATCTATCCTTTAACTTGTTCTCATTATTGATTAAAGTATTTTGTCACTGTATTGTTTAAAGTTAGAATATAAATTAAATAGTTGCGAATGTTACTGAATTAATTATAATACCTAAAAACTGCAAAGAAGGAAATTATTTGTTGCATATTTAGTCTATGTACTGAATGTATAATATAGGCAACAAAACTGGAAACATATCTGTTAATTCCTAAAATTAGATAGAGTCTTCGTTATTTTCTATAAAAACTTTGACGATATAACAGAAAATAGCTTAATTCAGACATGATTTAAAGTTAACATTAAATCGATATTATGACTTAATGATAAATGTTATGCACTTGTCTCTAGGCTAGGTGATCCTCCACTATCTCTTTACTTCAGGCTTATTATACTAGCACTTAATACACTTATAAGGTTTCATGACACCGCTTCCATCATAGCCCTCTTGCATCTCGTCACTAAAACCATCATGGACAAACGGTAATCGAACTATTTTGTTTGGGCTTTATGACTCCTCTTTTTTCTAGAACTTGAGTATGACGTGACATGACACTCAGTAGTCATTATGTAGATTAGATGTTAATCACCCCCTCATTTCATGGTTATATAATTAGTCGTATGACCAAATCGTCTCTCCTCAGTTCATTGTTATATAATTAGTCGTATGACCAAATCGTCTCTCCTCAGTTCAATTTTATATAATAAATTCTATAACCTGTAATGGATATGACTATTTTACAACTTATGATGTATACACAGGTAACACTAAATCTGTGATATATGTTTCTCTTCATGGGGTATGGGGTACTTTTTTGGATATTTTGTGAGAAACATTGAAGTTTTTCATTTTTCATCTCCTCATTTCATTTGGTTTTATTCTTAATCAGAAATATCCATTTCGTATATCCAGTTAGTTTCAACTTGAATGATATTAAACACATTATTCCACACATCCAATGGGTCAGTGGTGAGTTTGTGGTACAATCAGAGATTAAATTGTCCAGTAAGATAGAGCGCAGATAACCCATTGTGTAGCTATAAACGAGAATGTTTTACTGACTGTAGAAGCTACCACTTCTAGTAAAAAGCACAGTAAAATCTGATAAAGGCTTATCGATGACGTGTATGACACTCAGTTACTTTTTAAGTCACAATATGGGTGGTATACCTCAATATATATTTATGTAGTTTCTTTAAATCATGTTTATATAAATATATAGTTAGTTTTATTTATCTATTTCATAAACTCAACGATAATTAACAATAAATTTTAAACAGCACAATCTAGTTATCGAGTTCAGAACTAAACATCAGTCCAGTAATGGGTATATCTAAATACATAAACTTCTCTTCGTGTCATAGAAGAAACTGTTTGGAGTTTAGAGATAGTAAATTCACACATCTGAGTTTCGTTTTCCAAACTACCTCGTACATACGTATTTACCCTCTTTCTGTTACATGAGGCCTAACAAATCATTTTTCGAGAAACCACAAGTTATCGTTCAAAAGCGGGTAATTTACTATACATTGGCGTAAATAGGCCTAGCATTTGTTTCAAAAATCACGTTAACTAAAGATTGTTAATTTATCTACTTCCGATTTCAAATCAGAGGTGTGGAATAATAACATTTCAGACTTCGCTGCCCAAGAGGCTTTTTTGTAATACTATAACTACTAAGTTGGGCCTTGCTAATGATAAATTATTTTTAAAGCGCTATCTTTACGAGAACAAGAGAACTTTAGAAGTTACAACTTGTACAACGAAAGCTTGCGAAGTTTTGGTAACTAATTGGTTTAATCAGACGTGGACTGAACTTTAAACTTTTACCGGAAATAAACCTTGAAGGGGCACACAAGTGTAACAACACTATTGGCTTTTCCTATGAGGCCCACTGGGAATTTTCGCTCTATCTCATTAGGCCAGCTCTCTTCTGGGCCTAACATCTGTTATTTTTAACGTTGTAAGTCCGTAAACTTACCACTGACTTGATGGGGTACACTTTTTTATTTTCTTTGGTGCCAAGATACACAATGGATTTTATTCATTCTCTTCACCACCTGGAACTGATATCTGGTACTTTCTCACCAGGAGATAGTAAAAGGACGATAACAAAGAACTGTAGTAATAAAAACTGTCTCTCTTTGATAATATAATTATTCATGTCTTTCTTACGTATTTTCTTTCTCTGTTAGCAGTTTTATAAAATCGATATACTTGGATGGGCAGAAGAATTATTTTAAAAAACTATATACATGTTGTTTGTAGGCAAATGATAAATATGTTGTTTGTACACAATGTTTCTTTAGTCCAGAGAAGTATGAAATGTTTCCATTATTCTGTTTGAAGTCCTATAATAGCTCAAGGATAAAAATGAAGGCTTGTGAAAGTAATGATTGTAAAAGCCTAGGTTCGACACCCGTGGTGAGCACAGTAGCAATGGCCCATTGTGCAGCTTCGTGCTTAACGTACAAACAAATGAAAAACAATATTTTGTGGACGACATTAAACGAATCTCAAAACTGACACTTTAAAGTGTTTCAAATGCTCCAAGATCAACCTGAAATAATAAACATATCACCAATAACATGTGAATGATCACCAGAGGAATACATACTGACCATTCACTGCAGACAGTTGTGACTCATAGTCTCCACATCAAGATATAACCAGTAGTGACCTCAAAGACACGACCGATGAGTTAAAACAAATATTTATGTATTTTACAGATGAGTCCGATGCCATATTATGGCTAGATGATATTATTCATTGAAAGGGAACGTAAAATTTGTTTTTGTACAAGAATGTGGTTCTGTGAGAAGTATTGTATGGGTTCTAATAAGCAATGGTATACACACAGCAATGTCACAGTTGAGAATTTTATATGCAAAGACGGCTCGTTTCGGGTTCAGAAAATATTTTACATATTTTAAATATTCTTTTCTGAACCCAAAACGAGCCGTCTTTGCATATAAAATTCTCAACAAGTGGGTTTCTCGACATCACTGAATGTCACAATTGTTTCGACCGCATTCCATGACCTACTGTAATGTCATATACTGGTGACATTTCCCGTGATGGGTGATATCGCCATCCTGGTGTCATATACTGGTGACATTTCCCGTGATGGGTGATATCGACATCCTGATGTCATATACTAGTGACATTTCCCGTGATGGGTGATATCGCCATCCTGATGTCATATACTGGTGACATTATCCGTGATGGATGATATTGCCATCCTGATGTCACATACTGGTGACATTATCCGTGATGGATGATATCACGTATTTTACCATGCTTAATCGCAAACTTAATTTATTTCCCGCGATTTTTGTGATATATATTCGTCTCAGTATTAGCCGCACGAGGTACTGTTTAGGCGCGTGTCAACTTCTATTGTTGTAAATAGGTCATTATTATTGAAAGCATGCCGCAGAGTAGGTATAAATGATGATTAACAGAAATTAAAATGCTTTCATTCGGGTAATTTTGTTCCCAGAACTGATGTCACACAGCTTCACCCGGAGTGTCATCTGGTATCACTTTTGCTACCAGGTCTTGGTAACATTACAGTTGATGTAATGTATTGGGTTGATGTAACATACAAATATGTGAAATCCACTTAAAACCTCTTAAACTTAAAAACAACAATTCGATTAAGGTACTTCTGATGTGTTGTGTACAAATAATGCTGTTCATCAGAACGTGTTGTGTACAAACAATGCTGTTCATCATAACGTGTTTTGTACAAACACAGTGCTGTTCATCATAACGTGTTGTGTACAAACAGTGCTGTTCATCAGAACGTGTTGTGTACAAACAATGCTGCTCATCAGAACGTGTTGTGTACAAACAATGCTGTTTATCATAACAGATATATTTGAATTTTCTTTGTTGCATTTTAAAAAATTAATTTCAAACAATACAAATATTACAATAAAATATTAATTATTAAAATGAGAGAAAAACAGACACCAGGATGAAATTTTCCAACTGAGAGAAATGACTAAAAACAGATACGAATTAAAAATTTAAATTATTCACGCACTTGGCATAGAACAATAACAGTAAACTATTTTAAAATACAAAAAAACGTGAGTTGATTTCTTGTATCAACGTAGGAGGTTCATTCTGTGGCTGGTATTTTAGTGCTAGTAGCTAGGGAAAGCAAAACATAATAGCACATTAAGGTAATGAATAGACACAATGTTCGGACTACTTGGATCCACAAGGTAACAGATTTAGAGAAACCAGTTTATTGGAGAAAGAGAAGTTAAGCCTATGAACATTTTTTTTGTTTCTTTTATGCAGCATGAATCTTAACAAAGAGGTCGCTGTTATAGCACTTTGTTAAGAATTATTAGTGGACTTTTGACACAGTAGCAAAACTTAAAAACTGTACACGAATTTTCGTTTCGTATCGTAATGTTATATTTTGATTTATAAGTTCAGCAAGTAAGGACGTCAAAACGACCCAACTAGTGTTAATAAAATAACATGCTAAGTAAGTGTTCATAAGATAAAGGATCAAAATGGCGTTTATTAAACGTTCTCTCTTATCACAGATGTTGACTTTAATTTAAATTGTAGGAGTTCGTATTACATATTTCCTTCTGCCCTTAATATCAGCCCGACTGTGGTTGAAACAAAACGTATCAAATGTGAAATTTTTGTCTTGTTTGAGATCCAAGAAACTCTGTAACCAAGCTGTATCCACAGCGCTTATTCTATAAAAATATCACAGGTCAGATTACAGAATCAACCAAGAATAATTCTGATCAGAAAGACTGAATTTCGCAGAATCATCAATTGGTAAGAAAAATGTCTCAAACCCCCCACTACGTGTTGTATGTTTAAACATATATCCAGGTCTTTTACTGTTGAATTGTTTTCTCTATTATTACATTTTTGTTGTATTTCATAAGCATTAGATGAACAAGAAATAAATAAGCTTTATTTTCGTCATTCTCTCTAAGAGAGTTTTGAAGATTTGAAAAGCATAGCACGTGCCGCGCTCGTGTACTGACATAACAGATCGCTTTATGTCAGCAATGCTTTTGTTAGTGTTAACAATTTATAGAATTACACGAGCAAATCGGAAAAATTATTTTAGTATACGGCACTAAATGTGGAAAATAAAACTGGTGCATGAATCTTTACGGAACTCTTTCGATAAAACGTACATTAAAAGATATGAAATACGAGAAGGTTTGTGTGAGTCGTTCATTTAAATTATAAAGAAAATGATAACATATAGTAGTGTAAGAGTATTTGTTCTAAATAAACTTCAAGACGGTTTTTCTAAAAACTACAAATATAATATCATACATAGCGTTAACAAAAGTAAATATGTCTAGCACAAGAACGTGAGTCAGGTTTTTCATACTGACATAAATTGATTTTAATATATCTTACATATCACGGCTGCTTACCAACAAACTAAGAGACAATAAACAAGTGCAATCTAAAACCCACTTTAAGTTTATGTTTAAGTATATATTTACTTATAGCATAAATTAGTGCGAATTTTGGCAGAATATGATTTATTTTCAGATCATACTTCCTGACGTGTATTTGTTTTATTTCTAGCTTGGATAAAGATATGATAGTGAAAATTTCTGTACAAAGGAGCTCGTATCATGAGACCGAAACGTTGAATTTTGTGACCGTTTCTACATAAATGTTCCCCAATAGGTCAGCGGTTAGTGATAAGCTAGAGAATAATAACACTGAGGTCCTAGCTTCGAGTCTCTTTGGTGGAAAACTAAAGCGTAGTCAGCTTTGTTCTAATATAAACAATAGTGGAAAACTAGAGCGTAGTGAGCTTTGTTCTAATATAAACAATAGTGGAAAACTAGAGCGTAGTCAGCTTTGTTTTAATGTAAACAATAGTTTTAAATTTTCTGTGGAACGTTTCGCAAATTATACCAGTCACTTCTCTGGATTAAGTTTGATGCATTATACCAGTCACTTCTCTGGATTAAGTTTGATGCATTATACCAGTCACTTCTCTGGTTTAAGTTTGATACATTATACCAGTCACTTCTCTGGTTTAAGTTATTTCCGAAGTGTCGAAAGTTGTGAACACTAGTCAGAACAACACAGATCTTAAAAAAGTCAGATCACAAATTTGAAGCTGTCCTTTTAATACTTAGTGCGAGGATTTTTATTTTTAAGTTTTGACATATTTAGTGAAACTGTGTAGACATAATATTTATTTATCGTACTCGTAATGCCATATTCTATGTTGTAATGACGTTTGTATTTTAAAACTAAGAAATTCTTTATACGAAAATAATTTGGAAAGTTACATAGATAGTCCATTGTGTAAGTTTGTAGAAATGCATCAAACGGTAGTGTTCTGATTAACATGAAAAGTTACACAGATAGTCCATTGTGTAGGTTTGTAATATTCCGATTAACAGAGATATGAAATAAGAATTAAAACCACCTGAAAAGTAGATTGAAAGTCAATAAATCCTATACGAAAACTGAGGTACTGTATTTCAAATGTTAATAGAGAACAATCTATAATGACCAATTAAATATTCTACATGTGATATTTCTCTCGGAAATCTCAAACATATCTCATGAAATTCGACTAATTTTTAAACGACTTAGACAAGTCCTTACGAAATTCGACTGGTTTGAAACGCTTGGACTAGTCCTAAATCCACAGAATAAAGTAATCTAAACAAACCTTTACAGAGTGAGCCTTTTAAGATGATAGTTATTAAAAAAAATTAAATAAAAATTAATCGTTCATTTTCCTGGGAAGTGTTTTTTTGCAATAGTCTGTAATACGTGGTATTTTTGATGTTATTATCAGAGACCAGTTTAACATGTCATCCGTGACATTAAGTGTTCTTTAGCTGCTGACTTTATGAAGCTTGTTAATAAATAATGTCATAATCAGCTCTCTAGGTTTCATCTACTACTTTTCTTGCATCGTTGACTTCCATGCGGTCCTGTCAGTTAAACAGATCGCTCCATCAATTGGAAACATTCTCCAGGAATATTTCTTTATCCATCTTCGCAACTGTGCCCCGTGACAATTAAAAAAATGTTTTTAGCCACGAGGGACTGTGCCAGAGTGCCCAAGGTTCTTATCTGATTTTAATCTCACGGGAATCTGGACGTTTACCACACACTTTCGTTTAACCTATTCGCATGGAAACTTTTAAAAGGTTGACAAACTCATCTGCTAATAACTATCACTAACGGAAAACACAATGTGAGAGAATCTTTAATAGAAACATCGGATACATTTTGGTTTTGTTTTTGAATTTCGCACAAAGCTACTCCAAGGCTATCTGTGCTAGCCGTCCCTAATTTAGCAGTGTAAGACTAGAGGGAAGGCAGTTAGTCATCACCACCCACTGTCAACTCTTGGGCTACTCTTTTACAAACGAATAGCGGGATTGACCGTCACGTTATAACGCCCCACGGCTGAAAGGTCAAGAAGGTTTGGCGCGACGGGAATGCGAACCCGCGACCTTCAGATTACGAGTCGTACGTCTTAGCACGCTTGGACATATTTTGGTTTATATCTACATTCTCAGCCTGTTTCTGCATTGCCTTTTTGCAGTACTGATTTACGTCTCTTACTGTATTAATTAAATCATTTCTTCTTTATTCAACACATCATGTTTTGTTTTATTCTAGATTTATACTTTTAATTTCATTGTAAGGAACTATTTTTCAACTAAACCTTATGCGCATTCATAAAATGATTAAGATATTTCATTACCTACTAATGTGAATAAAGTAGGTAGTCACATTGGCGTTTTCGTTTACCTATTTTTCTTCCAATAATCTTAGATATAAGACAGGCTCCTTGTACTACTACTGTTATCAAAGAAGGCCTAACTGGACGAACATAGTTGGTCATGTAAGCTAGGTTCCTTGTACTACTACTGTTATTAGATAAGGCCTATCTGGACAAACAGTTGGTCATGTAAGCTAGGTTCCTTGTACTACTACTGCTATCAGAGAAGACCTGGATGGACAAATATACATGGTCATATAAGCTAGGTTCTTTGTACTACTACTGTTATGAGAAAAGATCAAGGTGGACGAACATAAGTGGTCATATAAACTTGATTCCTTGTACTACTATTGTTATCAGAAATGGCTTAAGATTTTCTATTTCCGAAGATCGCAGGTCATCCATGCAAAAGACAGAATATGTGAAAATTAGTACGAAGACGTTGATATCAAGGTAAGTTGTGGCCTTACGTTTAATTCTAACCTTTTGGTATTTAATAATAATTCACTTCTCATTAAAAATCACAGTTTTGTTACATCTTACAAACAGTTCTCTTTCATCTACATAACGATTCTAATGTGACGTCCTTAAGAACGTTCGTTCTCTCATGACAGAGATGTCACGAGTGGATCCTCCAACTGATTATTACGTTCCCTCATGACAGAGATGACATGAGTGGATCCTCCAACTGATTATTACGTTCCCTCATGACAGAGATGACATGAGTGGATCCTCCAACTGATTATTACGTTCCCTCATGACAGAGACGACACGAGTGGATCCTCCAACTGATTATTACATTGCTTCTTGACAGAGATGACACGAATGGATCCTCCAACTGATTATTACGTTCCCTCATGACAGAGATGACACGAGTGGATCCTCCAACTGATTATTTTCTGTACCTGCTGTACCCGAGACACTTTGTAGTGCGAAACCCAACAGTATCGTTGTATCAAATGGAATATTCTGGCCATATCACAACTAACAACAACGATATAAAGATAAAATCGCATTATGTAAATACGCTAAGAGCTCGAAACAGTAAACTAAAGTAACGGTTAACGACCCACGTGAGCCTGTATGAGATAAATATCTCCCTACTCTTCACTCCAAGGATTAATCAACTTTTTCTGTCACGTGGCAACAAAACTGTGAATACTGCAAAAACTATAAAAATATCTCTCTCGGCGTCATTCATATTTATTGTTCTATATAATTACTCGTATTAAGTGTAATTGTTGTTTTAAGTTTAATAAATCACTGTGGTTGTGAGATAAAAGAAACCAGCTTTAAATAACTTTATTCGGTAATTGTTATTAATTAGTTTCAAACTTTGAGTAATGGTTTATTAGGACCCCTTGAATTCGTATGATAGCTTTTAATAATAACGTCTGGTAGTTCAAGGAACTATGTGTTTAAATAATATAATCATTATTTTTTATATTCGGAGTTGTAAAGTTCATAGCTTTTCTATCCTGAAATATAATGAAGTAATTAGTGTGATCTTTATCAAAACTCTAAAACTATGTGTAGTGATACAAGGAATGAGAGAGAATAAAAATACAAGTATGATATATAATTTAAAATATATAAATACAAATATAATATACAATAAAACATAATCAGTAATGACGAGAGAACTCACTTGTAGAGAAAAATGTAATGTAAAAACCTGACCGAATCAGGTTGTTCGCTCCTCTACATACAACATTTCCTCAGCCCAAACGAGCCGTATTTACATATATATTAATAAAACGTAAAACTACACATATGATACACAGTGAAATATAAAAACACAAATATACAACAAAAATAAAAATAGAATATACAATAAAATATAAACATACAAGTAAAATGTACAACAAAAAATTAAAATACTCATATAATATACAATAAAATATAGAAAGACAAATATAATATACTATAAAATATAAAAATGCAAATATAATATACAAAAACTATGAAAATAGAAATAAAATATAATATAAAATCTAAAAATACTTATATAATGAACAATAAAATATGAAAATACAACTATCACATTAAATAAAATATAGATACAAATACGTAATATAAAGTAAAATATAAAAATACAAATATCATGTATAGTAAAAAAAAATGCAAATATAATATACAATGAAGCATAAAAGTAAAAATATACTTTGGAATAAAATATAGAAATAGAAATATAATGTACAAAAATAAAAATAAAATACGCAATAAACATTAAAATACAAATATAATATACAATAAAATATCAAAATACAAATATAAATACAATAAAATATATAAGTACAAATATAATATACAATAAAATATAGATATGCAAAGAAAATATACAATAAAGCATCAAAATGGAAATATAATATACAATAAAATACAGAAATAGAGGTATAATATACAAGAAAATATAAAATAAAAATATATTTAATAACATACAGGTATACAAATATGATATACAATAAAATATAGAAATACAAATATAATATGCAATGAAATATAGAAATACAAATAAAATATACAATAAAACATAAAATACAGGTATAATAAGCAATAAATATAAAATTAGAAATATAATATGCAATAAATGATAAAAATATAAATATAATGTATAATAAATCATAAAATTACAAATATAATAAAATTAAAATATAAAAGTAAAAATATAATCTATAATAAAACATAATATTACAAATATAATGTACAATAAAATATCAAAATACCTATATAATATAGAATAAAATATAAAAACACAAATATAACATACAAAGAAAATATAAATACAAATATAACATACAATAAATACAGAAATACAAATATACAATAAAATACAAAAAGTAAAAATACAATATTTAATAAAATATAAAAATAGAAATATAATATCAAATAAAATATACAAATACAAATATAATATACAAGAAAATATCAAAATACGAATATAAATACAATAAAACATTCAAATACAAATATAATATACAAGAAAATATGCAAATACAAATATAATGTACAATAAAATATAAAAATACAAATATGATATACAATAAAATATGAAAATACAACTATCACATTCAATGAAATACAGAAATACAAATATACAATAAAATACAAAAAGTAAAAGTACAATATTTAATAAAATATAGAAATAGAAATATAATATCAAATAAAATATACAAATACAAATATAATATACAAGAAAATATCAAATACGAATATAAATACAATAAAACATTCAAATACAAATATAATATACAAGAAAATATACAAATACAAATATAATGTACAATAAAATATAAAAATACAAATATGATATACAATAAAATATGAAAATACAACTATCACATTCAATGAAATACAGAAATACAAATATGATATACACTAAAATGTAGAAATACAAGTATAATATACAATGAAATATAGAAATACGAATGTAATCTGCAATAAAATATAAAAATACAAATATAATATGCAATAGAACAAAAAAGAAATATCATATAATTAAGAAAAATAGAAATATGACATATAATAAAACATAAATTACAAATAAAATATACAGTAAAATATACAAATATAAATATGATATACAATAAAATATAAAAATACAAATATAATGCGCAATAAAATATAAAAATACAAGTATAATATACAATAAAATATTAAAATATAAATATAATATGTAATAAATAATAAAAAATACAAGTATAATGTACAATAAATCATAAAAGTAAAAAATATAATATATAATACAACATAGAATTACAAATATAATATACAATAAAATAGGAAAATACAACTATCTCATTAAATAAAATACTGAAATACAAATATAATATACAATAAAATATAAAAATTTAAATATAACTTATAATAAAATGTAGAAAAATAATATCGTATACACGATATTTCATTTATAGTGTTACTTCAAACTGAATAACTGGTTTACAACAAATTTTCATTGAAATTAAACATTTCCTAGTTACCCGTTTTATGATTTCTGTTCCAAAACTAATCTCAACTGATTTAATATAACATAATCGGACCTGATATAACCTGACTAAACCTAACCTTACGTAAACTGACTTGGCCTTACCTACTCTAATATAACCAAACCTTAATTAACCAAATCTGACCTAACCTGACATGATGTTATGGCTCTTTCTTGTAATAAGTAAGTACAAACGTTACAATAAACACTATTATTTAAGTCTAATATCCTGGTTGGAATTAACTACAAATGTTACAATAAACATATTATTATTTAAGCTTGATATCTTGGTCAGATTTAAGTATAAACGTTGTAATGAATATATTATTATTTATGTCTAATATCCTGGTGAGAATTAAGTACAGACGTTGTGATGAATGTATTATTAGTTACGTCTAATATCCTGGTGAGAATTAAGTACAGACGTTGTGATGAATGTATTATTAGTTACGTCTAATATCCTGGTGAGAATTAAGTACAAATAGTTAAATTTTAAAACACATCACTCGTTAAACTTCTACAAGCTATTTCACAAAAATGAAGCAATATTTCCTTGACTCAGGAACAAATCAACTCAGAAAAAGAAATCTAAGCTCGAACTACGTACATGCCTTTGCATAATTCTTGGCTGACGTCTTTAGTGTTCTAAGGAAAGAAGGCCTAGCATGACCAAGTGGCCAGGGCACTCGACTCGTAAACAGAGGGTCGCGGGTTCGAATCCCTATCACACCAAATACGTTCTCCATTTCAGACGTGTGCGCGTTAAAATGAAACAATCAATCCCACTATTCGTTGGTAAAAGAGTAGCCCAAGAGTTGGCTGTGGATTGTGATGACTAACTGCCTTGCATTTAGTCTTCGTTACTAAATTATGGACGGCTAGTGTAGCTAGCCCTCGTGTTGCTTTTGCATGAAATTAGAAAAGAAACGAACAAACAAAGGAAAGAAAGTACGGCGTCGGTTATAAAGTCAAATACCGATATCGATTGAATCTTCAATATTTTACCCGTGGAAAACACAAGAAATGTTGATAGTAAAAATGCCAAAATTATTTCAGTCTAATGTTGGTTTCTAGGTTTGTTGTTAAATTCAATAGACGTTATTAGCCATATAGTAGTAAGTTACACAGAGTTACAAATACCAAACCACGTAAATAATGGCTTGAAAACGTAGTAAAGCATTGTTAGTTATCTTTCTTTAAACGCCCTGGCATGGCCAAGCGTGTTAAGACGTGCGACTACTAATCTGAGGGTCGCGGGTTCGCATCCCCGTCGCGCCAAACATGCTCGCCATTTCAGCCGTGGGGGGCGTTATAATGTGACAGTCAATCCCTCTATTCGTTGGTAAAAGAGTAGCCCAAGAGTTGGCGGTGGGTGGTGATGACTAGCTGTCTTTCCTCTATTCTTACACTGCTAAATTAGGGACTGCTAGCACAGATAGCCAGCAAGTAGCTTTGTGCGAAATTCAAAAAAGAAAACTTTTTGTAAATATACACCTGTTGGAGGACCAAAAGCCTGGGGAAAGCCTTACTTATTATGTAAACATTAATATAAATATTAAGATAAAGTAAAAGTTCTAGAAGTAGAACAAGAAGAAGTACAGTGTTTGATAGTTTTCCATGATCGATAATTTTTGAGTCGTTGGAAAGCCCTGATTGGTCATTCAGATCGTCTGACGAAATTAATGAGATTACTTCGTGAAGAACCCTTTCACGCGTCATCGTTTGAAGTAAATATACACGAGTTCTTGCAAATAACTGACTCAGTCTTTTGTACGCAGAGAAAGAGAGATTTCAAACAATATATGTTGAGCTTCAAGAATATTATCTTGAATTCAAGAGACAAGGATTAGATTAGCAACTGTATAACACAAAATATAAAACCTGGAAACATTTCAATGACAGTACAACATAATAATATTAACTTACCTTCTATCTTGTAAGATATGCTGTGCAACAAGAGTCTAAAAACAGTAAAACACTTTCTTAATGTATAATATAAAAAAAATAAGCCAAGTTGGAGAAAATTGTTTGTTATAAACATTTTTTGATCTGCCTTCATCATGATAACCTAAAACTAGTAACAAGCAAAACAGAACTAAAAGTAGGCTTAGCTAACACTAATAGCAACATGGAAGACAAAAAGAGGTAAATAGCGGTAACGGTATTCAAGATAAAAGTATTCTGTTACTAGAAAATGGAGGGAAAAAATGTTATAATCAAAAATTAAAAACAATAAAACTCAAAAAACGAACAAACGGTCACTTTCATTGTGTTGATACCTGAAAGATTAAAAAAACTACTGTTCTTATTAAGATTGGTTACCACAGTGTTTGAATGTATCAATTTGAAGAAGACATATTAATGTTCTTATTAAGATTGGTAACCACAGTGATTCAATATATCAGTTTAAAGAAGACATGTTAATCTTCTTATTAAGATTGGTAACCACAATGGTTCAATATATCAGTTTGAAGAAGACATATTCTTGCATTTTATACAATGCTCATTTTTCTACAATGAGAATTAGTTTATACTATTGGAAAAATATATAAAAATTAATTAATGTATTCAGAAGTTGAAAACACTTAAACCTGTGTGTGAGGGGTTTTATTTTTTTATATTACTGTCATTTCGAGCCGTCAGTTTTGGTAGAAAAGTTCACCGTATAACAAAACATTGTTTTTGTACTTTTTACTTTAACAATGTTCTTGGAAATGCTAGCATAGTTTTTAAGTATTTAACCGCTCTCTTAGAGTGATAATGCATATATTTTTAAACTACATTAGTTGTAGTGGGAAGTTTATAGAACTTCATTACTTATCGAGAGTAATCATGATCTAACCGCCCTCTACCGTCATCTTTATTACGTTTCTTGTTACCGATTGTCGAATAGTTATTTATTATTTTACATTACACGTGCGATGTTTTTCAAGTATTTGATAAATAGGACCGTTTGTCTTAAGCTGTTGTTTTTAACAAAAGCTCCTACTGAATATAAAACTATATGCCAAAGTTCTATCATCATTTTTGGTTGCTGATAATTAGCCCTAATTCAGTCCACTCACGTTTTGGTTTTGTTTGATTCAGTATATTGACCAATTATTTTTTTTATTTCTTCATCTCATAGTTAATTTCGTCTTTTAGTTTGAGGCGAATGAGCATTGTCATGGCAAACTTTGTATCGTTTTGTCTGTACTTCTGTCCAAATAGTTACACAGAGAACTACCATTTCTATAATATATCTATCTTCATTTCAAATGACTTGCGATCACTAGAATGTAACAATTAAAGACGTATTGCTAATTAATCATTTCCATCTGAAAGATGTACAAAAATCCCTCATGACGTATCTTTACAATTAGACAGTTGAGAAGGTATAGGAAAAGACAAGAATTGTTATTTTAATAGAGTTTGAAAACTAGAAATAAACAATAAGTTTGACTAGTGGATAATCAACCAACATTTGTTGAATAAAAAAGTTTAATAATTTTGATAAAAGTCAAATATTTCCAGCTTTCAAACCGAAACATTAAATTCCTTCTTCAAACAACATCAGTATGTTTAATAAGCTTAAATTTACCCTCTTTGTATTTTGTTTCAATTTCGTATAACAAAGATCATATGATAAGAAATATAATTATTTTCTATGTAGCTTCGCTATGCAACTTCTATTAAAACATTTTCTTTGTTTTAGAGCATGATTCAAATTACCACAAAATAGGTTTAAAATTGAACAAATATAGGCTTTATAAAAGTGAAACACGAGCTTGTATCTCATGTTCTGCTACTTTAGTTTCAAATGTTTCAGTTAAAAGGAATGTAACCGTACGTGGTATTAGACAATAACAAAAATAGTTTTTCTGCTCCATGGAAAATGAACTGTTCTATTTTGTCATGCTACTCTGAACTTAGTTAAATTTAAAATCTAGTAATCCCAGTTTTATAGTCCTTGTTGTTAGTGTTGTGGACTGTGTACAAGTGGTTCATGGCTCGTGTCCCGTTGTTAGTGTGCTGGACTGTGTATTAGTGGTTCATAACTCTTGTTGTCGTTGCTAGTGTGCTAGACTGTATACCAGTGGTTCATGTCTGGTGTCCCGTTGTTAGTGTGCTAGACTGTGTACCAGTGGTTCATGTCTGGTGTCCCGTTGTTAGTGTGCTAGACTGTGTACCAGTAGTTCATGGCTCGTGTCCCGTTGTTAGTGTGCTGGACTGTGTATTAGTGGTTCATAACTCTTGTTGTCGTTGCTAGTGTGCTAGACTGTATACCAGTGGTTCATGTCTGGTGTCCCGCTGTTAGTGTGCTAGACTGTGTACCAGTAGTTCATGGCTCGTGTCCCGTTGTTAGTGTGCTGGACTGTGTATTAGTGGTTCATAACTCTTGTTGTCGTTGTTAGTGTGCTGGACAGTGTACTAGTGGTTCATGGCTTGTGTTCCGTTGCTAGTGTGCTGGACTGTGTACCAGTGGTTCATGGCTCGTGTCCCGTTGTTAGTGTGCTGGACTGTGTACCAGTGGTTCATGGCTTGTGTCCCGTTGTTAGTGTGCTGGACTGTGTACCAGTGGTTCATGGCTCGTGTCTCGTTCTGCCCTTTGTGGTTACGCATCAAGAATGACAGTCAAATCCCACTATTTCATTAGGGTAACCGTTTTGATTAGAGGTGTGACTGTTAAAATATCTCATTTTCTAGTTTATTAGTTTAAAAGTTAGCGGAGATAGCTCATACGTTGCTTTACATGAATATCCGATTCAAACATAATCTAAATTGCATTACCTACCCATCTATATATCTTGACATCACACAAGCAAGAGGCTTAACTTTATTTGTAGCATCTTTTAATAACCAGACGAACTTAATAAGTTGTTACATTTCAATGAATTTTCCATGGACTCAATCTTTAATGTTTTTTTCAGAGTTGTTTTTCAGGGGCTTCTTAATGTGTTTATATATTTTACGTTATTAAGTTATAAAGTTAGTTCTAAAGTGTGCTTGTTATTACATAATCTGACGTATTAATAAGTGGTTCTTAACTGCTACACTGACTGATAACAATAATTTTATTTAGGTATTCACACAATAATAGTACATATCAAATGAAAAACGAACTCTTGGCATGATGAAAAATGACCATTTCATCTTTCGAAAGGGAGAAGCAGTGTAGGTAATTACCTCACTATAATATATATTTATTTTGTAAGGAGAGTGGATAAAGTAATGACATTAAACATTAGTACTAGACACGTAATGTAGGTAATGATATTAAACGTTAGTACCAGAGAATTAATGTGGGTAATGACATTAAACATAAGTACTTGAGACGTAATGTGGGTAATGACATTAAACATTAGTACTATAGACGTAATGTGGGTAATGACAATAAACATTAGTACTTGACACTTAACGTGAATAATGACATTACAAATTAGTACTAGAGACGTAATGTGGGTAATGACAT
This sequence comes from Carcinoscorpius rotundicauda, assembly GCA_011833715.1. Lineage (NCBI taxonomy): Eukaryota > Metazoa > Arthropoda > Merostomata > Xiphosura > Limulidae > Carcinoscorpius > Carcinoscorpius rotundicauda. The sequence goes on along the minus strand of CM022391.1, from coordinate 67,209 downwards.
TAAACATTAGTACTATAGACGTAATGTGGGTAATGACATTAAACATTAGTACTAGAGACGTAATTTGGGTAATGACGTTAAAAAATAGTACTTGAGACGTAATGTGGGTAATGACATTAAACATTAGTACTAGAGACGTAATGTGGGTAATGACGTTAAAAAATAGTACTTGAGACGTAAAGTCGGTAATGACATTACAAATTAGTACTAGGACCATAATGTAGCTAATGACATCAAACATTAGTACTTGACACTTAACGTGACTAATGACATTACAAATTAGTACTTGAGATGTAATGTGGGTAATGACATTAAACATTAGTACTATAGACGTAATGTGGGTAATGACATTCAACATTAGTACTAGAGACGTAATGTGGGTAATGGCATTAAACATTAGTACTTGAAACGTAATGTAGCTAATGACGTTAAAGAATAGTACTTGAGACGTAAAGTGGGTAATGACATTACAAATTAGTACTAGGACCATAATGTAGCTAATGACGTTAAACATTAGTACTTGAGACGTAAAGTGGCTAATGACATTAAACATTAGTACTGTAGACGTAACCTGGGTAATGACATTAAACATTAGCACTATAAACGTAACGTGGGTAATGCCATTACAAATTAGAACTTGAGACTTAGCATGCGTTATGACGTCACAAATTACTACTGAACACTCACAATGAGAGAACATTTTGTGAAACCTGATGAATTTTATTTGCAGCTCGTTTTTTGTAGAACACTCATCATTACTGAACATTTTGTGAAACCTGATGAGTTCTATTTATCGGAATGCAAAGTAGACAGAAATCGTAGCTTATCTGTAAATGTGAATCAGCAAAACGTTCGAGGTGTTGTAAAACTATTAAATGTGAATGTTACCTCGATGGCACAAAAGTTGCTCACGAATTTTGTGGTAAAAGTTTCAAGAAATATGCTGTCAAACGATCAAAGTGAAATATATCAATTATCAACTTCAGGATTATCTGACGACTTCCTCTGAGCTCTGGGTGAGAACAAAAGGTTAAGGTTATTCAGGGTCAGGTAGAGATCAGAGAAAACAGAGTTCTCTAATCGAAGTGCCAGAACATGGCGCATGAGGAACATTAAAATATCTTTTCTATAGGGACAGGTGGATAGAAACATTTTGATTGTTTGGTTCTGTGTTGCCACCGAAAATTGTCGCTTTTGGACCAATGTACGTAACAACCCTTTTCGACGCAAAATATTATTGCTTTGAGATTATAAAAAGGATTTATAATTTACAAAACGAGGATATCCCTTATCCTTAATGGTATCCAAAAGCAAAAGAATATTGATCAGCATGAAATACCAGAACCATCTAAAAATAAACATGCAACAAGTCGTAATACAGTGGTACACAAAATGTAATATCTAAGAATCCATAAACACACAAAGGTCAGGAATAAGATGATCCACGTGCTCTTGTCACGAGCAAGCAATGTAACCAAGAAGGATCTTCGTTTCTAAAGTTGAAATAAGTGACGTGTACAAATGTTGCCTCCACGACATACCACTTTAATAGTCGCATACTTAAAACAACCGTAGAAGTAAACGTACATTAATGTTATTTCATATAAAGAAATATCACTCAAGTCGTCAGGTGTTGTGCTTATATATTTTTCTATAATTAAACTGTTAAAACAGATGCTGTGGATAAGTCCTCGATGCACACTCGGTGATTACGATTGTAGTAACTGATAAAATTCTAGTTTTATGCGAAATAAAACTACTAATATGTTGTGTTTTTTCTGCCTGTGTGACGCGTTTAAGCTATAATAGTTTCACAGCTGCTTAGACAAACGTGTCCTGACAATTTTCTAGTTTAGTTCTTTGAGTATTTCATATTTAACTCTGCTTTTTTTTATCTAATATTTGTAAATACATTTTAACTTGTAAAGAATAGAATTTTACACTGGTTGCTGGGAGAGAATAGCCCAGAAGTTAAAGTTTCATGGTTCACAACTCTTTACCGCCATGAAACTGTACGATATACAATCAGCGCAATCGAGTGGAAAGTATTGAAGAAATAGGTTTCAAGTAGTGACTTAAACAATGACCCAAACCTGGGGTTATAGGAACGGTGTTTAACTTGTATATTGAATAACGTAGCAACCAATCTTCATTGTCTAACGCTGTGAACTTCTCTTACGTCTCAAAATTATGTTTAAAATGTAGGAGTGAAACTAAATATAGGAACGAAGTATTTTAAGACAATAGTTTATAAATATTTAGATCTTTCAAACTAGTCGTTAAAAACTAAAAGCTGTATGTACGATTTGGATTAAAGTATCTGGTTTTAGGTTTAAATTCCCACTTTGTTTAGATGTTTTAGGTTTAAATTCTCACTTTGTCTAGATGTTTTAGTTTTAAATTTTCACTTTGTCTAGATGTTTTAGGGTTAAATTATCTCTTTATCTAGATGTTTTAGGGTTAAATTCTCACTTTGTCTAGAGATTTTAGGGTTAAATTCTCACTTTGTCTAGATGTTTTAGGTTTAATTTCTCACTTTGTTTTAATATTTTAAGGTTAAATTCTTACTTTGTCTAGATGTTTTAGGTTTAAATTCTCACTTTGTCTAGATGTTTTAGGGTTAAATTTTCACTTTGTCTAGATGTTTTAGTTTTAAATTCTCACTTTGTCCAGATATTTTAGGTTTAAATTCTCACTTTGTCTAGATGTTTTAGGGTTACATTTTCCCTTTGTCCAGATGCTTTCGTTCAATCTTCTCTTTTTAATTACTTTTCTTCTATAAAATTGAAAACCTTATATCAACTAGCTACTTTTAAAGATTTACATATATCTATGATAATTGTGGCGTTTGGTTAAAAAGGAAAATATTAGAATTGCGATTTTAATCTTCAGATCCGACAATAAACATACAGTTTAGGCCTCCCTCTGTCTCATTGTTAAGTTTGAAGGTATATATCACTAAACAACGGGATTCAATAGCCGTAGCAGGCATAGAAGAGACAGCCCATTGTGTAGTCCTGTGTTGAATTATAAACTATTCAAAACATATTCATAGCCAGTGCTATATTTCCTTAATTTATAGCCTTTTAATAGGTGTATTTAAAAAGTAAATGTGTTATAAGAAAAACAACCACACCTTTACGCTCACTTCTGTTTCAAAATGGTTCGTATCGGATTTGAAGAGAAAAACAAGACAGTTTGAGAAAATTTATTACAGTCTTGTAGAAGAACTGAGAAATCTATTGACAATTACAATAACAAACCAGAAAGTATTGATTTATCTCGATTTTTAAAAGGTTTAAATGAATGGATAAGAAATGAAACTTAAACGTTCATTTATTAACAGTAATGGTTCTAAATTTTGAAGCCACACTGGGTTATCTGCTGTGTCCACCGAAGGAAATGGAATCCCTGATTATAGGGTTTAAAACCGTTATCCCAGCGGGGGATCTACAGAGATTCTGAATACTGAGACTAGTTTCAGAACATCACATTGATTATATATCTTGTCAAAATATTGGGAGTTTAAATAATATGTCTCTATTTCCAATAATGTATAATTTTTATACCACCATGTTTTATAAAAACAGTATATAATTTCTTTATAAATCATGTTTTACAAAAACGGACTATTATTGGAATAACATGTTTTTTAAGAGAAGTAGCTATAATTTGCAGATAATGTTTTCTAATAACAAGCTATAGTTTGTATATCACTGTACATCCAAGAGAAAAATTTGTCTCTTTTATAAATTATTGAAAATGTTTTCTATTATACGTTGATGACAATTAATTCCAACTCTGTACGAATGTGTACATATATAATATATGAGTCAATATCTTGAAGTTCATATCTAGTTCTTTGCACTTTAGAAAATGCCTGCATATAGACAGTGTCATTAGCCTGCATGTAGACGGTGTCATTATATTTGTTGAAACTGAAGTACTTATGTAACATTTATATTCTTTCTTTAAAAATAATAGCAAATTAATAACACACACAATACTAGTCATCAGATAATACTTCACACATAACACTAATCAACAGATCATACTTTATAGAAAACACAAACCAACAGATAAATAATACTGTATACAGAATACCAGTCAACAAATCATACTTTATACAAAATAACAGTCATCAGATAATATTTTACATAAAATACCAAGCAACAAATCATAATTACACAACATCCAAGCAACAGATCGTACTTTATACTGAAGACCAGTCAACAGACCATACCTTATACAATTTAACAATCAACAGATAATATTTTATACAGAATACCAATTAACAGATAATAACTTATACAAAATCCCATTAACATATAGAACTTTACACAAAACACCAATCAACACATCATACTTTATATAAAATACAGGTTAACAGATTATAATGTATACATAAAACCAGTCAATAGATAATACTTTATGCAAAATACCAATCAACAGATCATACAATATAACAGTCAACAGATAATACTTTATACAAAATAACTGTCATCAGATAATATTTTACATGAAATACCAATCAACAAATCATACATTACATAAAAGCCAAGCAACAGATCCTAATGTATACAGAATACCAGTCAGCAAATCATAATTTACACAAAATACCAGTCAGCAAATCATACTTTATACAATAGACCAGTAAAACATCAAACTTTATACAACAGACCAGTAAAACATCAAACTTTATACAACAGACCAATAAAACATCATACTTTATACAATAGACCAGTAAAACATCATACTTTATATATATCAATATATGAAGCAGTAAATCATACTTAACACAGAATAACCAATAATCGATAATACCTTATACAGAATACCAATCAACAGATTTTAATTTATACAAAATATCAATCGATAGATCATACTTTACATAAAATAGCAATTAACAGATCACAATGTATACAGAATACCAGTCAACAGATAATACTTTACACAAAATGCAAGTCAACAGATCATACTTTATACAAAATACCAATCAACAGATAATACTTTATACAGAATGCCAGTAAGCAAATGATACTTCATACAAAATGCCAGTCATCAGATCATAATGTACACAGAATACCGGTGAACAGACAATAATTTACACAAAATACCAATCAACAGATAAATAATAACATACACAGAATAAGTTTCAGCAAATGATATTTTACACAAAATACCAGTAAACAGATCATACTTTATAGAAAAACCAATCAACAAATTTACACCTATCAACACCTTCCTATCTATACCAATTAATAAAGTAATATCCGAATGCATCGCCCATTTCAATACCTTACTCCTTTACACTCAATTGCAAACTCTCTCTTTGCTAACCTGAAGATAACCAGAGAAGGTCGAAACATTGTTCTGTACTTATTTTAATTAAAGTTCTAACACCAATACCAGCTGTCTTGAAAATACATTTTCACTTCAAGAGGGTTTCTTGTCATCACGAAATCTATCGGTAACTTTAGTGTTACAGGTTGTGACTTATATTACATTACACAAACCTTTCGGTGACATTAGTATTACAGGTTGTGACTTATATTACATCACACAAACCTTTCTGTGATATTACTTTACAGGTTGTGACTTATATTACATTACACAAACCTATCGTTGACATCAGTATTACAGGTTGTGACTTATATTACATTACACAAACCTCTCAGTGACATTAGTATTACATGTTGTGACTTATATTACATTAAACAAACCTTTCGGTGACATTAGTATCACAGGTTGTGACTTATATTACATTACACAAACCTTTCGGTGACATTAGTATTACAGGTTGTGACTTATATTACATTACACAAACCTTTCGGTGACATTAGTATTGCAAGTTGTGACTTATACTATTTATAATATTACACAAACCATTCGGTGACATTAGTATTACAGGTTGTGACTTATATTACATTACACAAACCTATCGGTGACATTAATGTTACAGGTTCTGACTTATATTACATTACACAAACCTTTTCTTGAGATTAATTTACAGGTTGTGACTAATATTATATTACATAAACCTTTCGGTGACATTAGTATTACAGGTTGTGACTTATATTACATTACACAAACCTTTCGGTGACATTAGTATTACAGGTTGTGACTTATATTATTACACAAACCAATCGGTGACATTAGTATTACAGGTTGTGAGTTATATTACATTACACAAACCTTTCGGTGACATTAGTATTACAGGTTGTGACTTATATTACATTAAACAAACCTTTCGGTGACACTAGTATTACAGGTTGTGACTTATATTACATTACACAAACCTCTCGGTGACATCAGTATTACAGGTTGTGACTTATATTACATTACACAAACCTCTCAGTGACATTAGTATTACAGGTTGTGACTTATATTACATTACACAAACCTTTCGGTGACACTAGTATTGCAGGTTGTGACTTATATTACATTACACAAACCTCTCGGTGACATCAGTATTACAGGTTGTGACTTATATTACATTACACAAACCTCTCAGTGACATTAGTATTACAGGTTGTGACTTATATTACATTACACAAACATTTCGGTGACACTAGTATTACAAGTTGTGACTTATATTACATTACACAAACCTTTCGGTGACATTAATATTACAGGTTGTGACTTGTATTACATTACACAAACCTATCAGTGACATTAGTATTACACGTTGTGACTTATATTACTTGTAGCATTACACAAACCTCTCGTTGACATCAGTATTACAGGTTGTGACTTATATTACATTACACAAACCTCTCGGTGACACTAGTATTACAGGTTGTGACTTATATTACATTACACAAACCTTTCGGTAACACTAGTATTACAGGTTGTGACTTATATTACATTACACAAACCTTTTGGTAACACTAGTATTACAGGTTGTGACTTATATTACATTACACAAACCTCTCGGTGACATTAGTATTCCAGATTGTGACTTATATTACATTACAGAAACCTTTCGGTGACATTAGTATTACAGGTTGTGACTTATATTAAATTACACGTTCTTCTCGATTACATTAGTCTTACGGGTTGTGACTTATATTACATTACACAAACCTTTCGGTGACATTAGTATTACAGGTTGTGACTTTTATTACTTATAGCATTACACAGACATTTTGGAGACATTAGTATTACACTTTGTGACTTATATTACTTTACACAAACCTCTTGGTTATACCATAGTCACTTACTGGGAGTTGTGTTACTATAAAATTTTATTTTCTTTACGTTGGTATCTTGTTTAGTTTTCAGAACAGAATACAGTGTAATGATGTTGTTCTCGTAACGTATCTGTCTATTACAGTGTAATGATGTTGTTCTAGTAACGTATCTGTCTATTACAGTGTAATGATGTTTTTGTAACGTATCTGTCTATTACAGTGTAATAATGTTGTTCTAGTAACGTATCTGTCTATTATAGTGTAATAATGTTGTTCTAGTAACGTATCTGTCTATTACAAAGTAATGATGTTGTTTTAGTAACGTATCTTTCTTTCTTGATTGTGAATTTTAATTACTTCTTCGAACAGGATAAAGACATTTTTTTTAACTTTTGTTACTAAATGATATTTTGTTCTTAATACACAATGAAATTATCTAAATTAGGATGTGTGTCCTGGGTAAAGTCTTTCTTTCTTACACGACCCCTTCCTCTAGTACAGCGGTATGTCTCCGGATTTCAACGCTAAAATCAGGGGTTCGATTCTCCTCGGTGGGCTGAGTTGATAGCCCGATGGGGCTTTGCTATAAGAAAAACCATACACTTTTACATGAAATCAGTATATTTTTTTGTTAATGTATCTAATGTAAACTGTGAAGAATTTACTCTCCAAAATAACGAAATTTCTTTCCAAATCAAAAAGAAAATTTCCCTAAGTCATCATTGTCTCTAGAGATATTTTTAATAATCAATTTTATTCCGAAAAAAAAAGTATTTACACTGAACAATTTTCGTAATGTACTTTACATCGTTTGTTCTGAGATTCTCAGTTGTTATTTCACAGTAATTTCTGTCACTGTTAAGAGAATGTATATTGATTTCTGTATTACTTCGAAAAACACATTAATTATCATTACTATCTCCTCGTGTACAAAGACTGTCAACTACAAATAGAAACAAATCCTGCAATCAGTGTTACACCTAATACTCTTAAGATTAACATGAATTAAATGTTTTTTTATTTGGTTTCATATCTGTCTGTCATATGGTATTATACAGATTTTTAAAATATGGTGAAATCACTTGAAAGATGTTTTGGTTGAATATTCCAACTCGTTAAGAACAATCTTAGATCAATAGTTTCAAACTGATTAACTGATTAAGACGTCAGTAAGTAATCATTTGAATATTGTGAAATTCCAGCACTTTATAAAGTAATATCTGCTATTTTGTATTGAAACATAGTTAATTTTAATACCTTAACCACTGAGATAGTAAAAATTCTAAGTTCATTAATAAATTAACATAAATGGTACAGCGGTACACGTTGCAGTTCATTCTGCTTTCACCAGGTTGTACCGTCATAAAAGTTTGTTGTTTTTTTTTAATTTCGCGCAAAGCTACTCAAGGGCTATCTGCGCTAGCCTTTCCTAGTTTAGCAGTGTAAAGCTAGAGAGTAGGCACCTAGTCATCACCACTCACCGCCAACTCTTGAGCTACTCTTTAACCAACGAATAGTGAGACTGACCGTCACATTATAAAGCCTCCACAGCTGAAAGGGCCAGCATGTTTGGTGTTACAGCGATTCGAACTCGCGACCCTCAGAATATGAGTCGAACCCCTTAACCAACCTGGCCATGCCGGGCCCCCTTTATAATAAACAACTGTAGAATTTTTCTCAGGGATTACCGGTTCTATGTTTGTCCCTTTAATTCAACATAATGTAATTTTCATATTTTAATAAAACTGACGAAAGTAATTATTAACTCATTCAGTTGTACCTCGTATCAAACTACGGTAATAATAAGAAATTAAATAGGAAAATTATTTTCTGTTATTGTTATTTGGAAACAAGTTATACATTATTGTCATTTATTTCCACTATTTAACCTAGCTAAACTTTTATCATGTTGTTTCGTTACAATTTGATTTTTTTTTTTATTAATGGAAGTAAATCGGTCCCTGTTATCTTCGTGATCAGGTTTTCGAATTTAAATCACATTTTAACGACCGAATGATCGCATGCGATTTCCATCAAAGCCTGTAATCAGGGCAAACTTACACGAAGGACTGTGAAAATGAGTAGCCATGTTTTATGTTGGTATGTATTCTTTGTTCATTAAACATCGAGCAAAATTTGAATAATGACAGCTGCTTATCGTAAAACTCCACAGAATAAATGGTAAATTTGGAAACAAAAATACGATTAGTGTTAGCGTTTACGAGTGCAAAACTTACACTATCAGTAACCTGTTTGTTGTTATCTGTTACTCTTAGAACTAATATACCTTGTGGCACAGTAGCACGTCTCGAGGCTTATGAGGTTAAAAATTCCATTGTGGACACAGTACAACTAGCTCATTGCACAGCTTCGAACTTAACTGTAAACAAATAGAAAGTAACATGAAATATAGTGTATTTCTGTTGGTTAGGCACTGCAGTAGTGAGATATTTCTAATTGTATAAAGACTGTTATATCTATTTTCTTAAATGGTATTTGTTTCGTTAGTTAATAACACCATGAAGCAACCGTAAACAAGGGTTAATATTACAGTTTTTTCTTTTAGTTCTCGGTTTTGTTGCTGTGAAAATGGACTATCTAACAGTTATGAAAGTATTAACCAGTAGAGTTTGTTTGTTTTGGAATTTCGCACGAATCTACTCGAGGGCTATCTGTGCTAGCCGTCCCTAATTTAGCAGTGTAAGACTAGAAGGAAGGCAGCTAGTCATCACCTCCCACCGCCAACTATTTTACCAACGAATAGTGGGATTGGCCGTGACATTATACGTCCCCACGGCTGGGAGGGTGAGCATGTTTAGCGCGACGCGGGCGCGAACCCGCGAATTACGAGTCGCATGCCTTACGCGCTTGGCCATGCCAAAATTAGGGACGGCTAGCACAGATAGCCCTTGAGTAGCTTTGTGCGAAATTCAAAAAACAAACAAACAAGTTACTTAAAACTATTAAGCATTTATTGGTATTATGTAACTTTTTAGGCTTAGAAGCTTGTTTGTTTCTTTGACTGCTGTGAAACACAAACCTGCACAATGATCTATCCGTGTTGTACCCACTGAGGATATCGAACCTTAATTTTTACCGTTGTGCTACCAGGGAGAGCGAGGCTTAAGGTGAAACTATGTTCAACGTGAAATGACTTAGAATTACTTAATATGTGCAGAGAATAATTATAGTTTGTTTGTTTGATCTATTCCACCCAAACTACTCGAAGGTTGTATACGATTAAGCTGCCCCTGATATTGATGCGATAAACTAGAGGAAGGACAGTTAGTGAACACCATCACCCTCAACTGTTGGGACCATCTTTACCAACGAATAATAAGATTGATTGTTACGTTGCAGCATCTCTATGGCTGTACTGGCAAGTGTTCTGGGTACGTTTTAATACAGCGACCCGCAGGTGATGAGTTGAGATTTCTAACAAGGCCGCGTGAAGCCTACACATATTGAAGATGTTTCCATAGCACATCCGTACGAAACAGTTGTAAGTATTCTAACCATGCCTAATTTTATCTAAACTAAGAAATATGTATTATTTGTTTATCAACTCCAACGGTCATATATTTTTAAATCGTGTAATGCACTGGTGATTTGTGAATGTATGTGAACCGTATTTTCTTGGAGTATTACAATACACTGGTACCTCGGGTCTCGAACCAAGCTGTCGTGGCCTGAATCCCCGAAATAACCCGACTGATGACCCGAACGACCTTTAGCCCACGCCAAGCTTAACCAGTCTTTAGCTCAGTCAACACCCCCGTTAAAATTTGCTGTGAACGTTCTCGTTTTTTTAAATATTCTGATTAAATAAGCCACCATGGAGTCGAAGAAAGATAATGAAAGCAGCAAACCAAAAATAAAAGTTGTTAGAGCCACAACAGAGGTGAAAAGAAATCTCATAGCGAAATATGAGAGTGGTGTTCACGTGTCTGACCTTGCTACACAGTTTTGTATGGTAAAGTCTACAGTCTGCACCATACTGAAAAATAAAGAAGCCATCAAAGGAGCCGATGTTGCAAAATGAGTGACAGTGCTTACGAAACAAAGATCATAAACAATGGAAGAGGTAGAAAAACTGTTGTTGATTTGGGTAAACGAAAAACATTTAGCTGGTGATAGCATTTCTGAGACCATTTTGTGAGAAAGCAAAGCAGTTGCATGCTGACCTTCTGAAAAACACCCCTGGTACGAGTGATGATACAAGTGATGCCTTTAAGGCTAGTAGGGTATGGTTTAAAAAAGTTAGGAAGAGAAGTGACATGGGGAGGGTGACATACATAGTGCGGTGAGACATGGGGAGGGTGACATACATAGTGCGGTGAGACATGGGGAGGGTGACATACATAGTGTGGTGAGACATGGGAGTGTGACATACATAGCGTGGTGAGACATGGGGAGGGTGACATACACAGTGAGGTGAGACATGGGGAGGGTGACATACACAGTGTGGTGAGACATGGGGAGGGTGACATACATAGTGAGGTGAGACATGGGGAGGGTGACATACACAGTGTGGTGAGACATGGGGAGGGTGACATACATAGTGAGGTGAGACATGGGGAGGGTGACATACACAGTGTGGTGAGACATGGGGAGGTTGACATACACAGTGTGGTGAGACATGGGGAGGTTGACATACACAGTGTGGTGAGACATGGGGGGTGCCAGTTATAACAAAGACGCTGCTGATAAATTTGTTAGGGAATTTAAGGACTATGTAGAAACTGAAGGTTTTATTCCCATACTAGTGTTCAACTGTGATGAGACAGGCCTCTTTTGGAAGAAAATGCCAAAGACGACCTACATCACCAAGGAGGAGAAGACACTGCTAGGACGCGAGCAAAGGCTTAAGTTTTGAGTCTTTACTTGAATTACTACATAACAATAGAGTTAGCCTGGAGGGTTAATAGTAAAGCATGAGTAACCAGGCAATTTTTTATGGAGTGGGTCGATGAAGTGTTTGACCAAAGTGTAAAGAATTACCTCACGTAAAAACATTTGCCATTCAAGGCCCTTCTTGTGATGGACAATGCACCTGCTTACCCACCAGGTTTGGAGGACGGGTTGGTGGAGGAGTACAGTTTCATTACGGTGAAGCTCTTGCCCCCTAACACGACTCCTCTTATTCAGCCTATGGACCAGCAGGCCATATTGAACTTTAAGGAACTCTACACTAAAACACTGTTTCAAAGGTGCTTTGAAGTGACCTCTGACACAGAATCAACCCCACAGAGAGTTCTGGAAATATCACTTTAATGTCCTCCATTGCATGAGGATCATAGACAAAGCCTGGAGGGAAGTGTCTTTGAGGACCATGAACTCAGCCTGGAAGAAATTGTGTCCAGACTCAGTAGCAGATAGATACTTTGAAGGCTTTGAGGCTGAGCCTGTTGTCGAGGATATTGTGTCACTAGACAAGTGTCTGGGCTTGAATGTGAGTGGTGATGATGTGGAGGAGTTGGTGGAAGACCACAACCCTGAACTCACCATGGAAGAACTCTAGACCTTCAGAAGGAGCAGCAACAGAAGACAACTGAGGATGAGGGAAGATTGGATGTTCCTAGTTCACTAATCAAGGAAATGTGTGGAAAATGGGGAGAGTTACAAAGTTTTGTGGAAAATTTTCACTCTTACAAAGCTGTAGCAAACCGAAACATAAACCTTTTCAATGACAATGTCATGTCTTACTTCAGAAACATTTTAAAATGCAGGCAGAAACAAACCTCATTATACAAGTGTTTTGTGAGAAATAGGTCCAGTGAAACTCAAGCAGGTTGTAGCGGTGCAAAGAGACAGAAAAGAACCCCAGAAGGAGAGTTACCTGACGTTTTTATGGAAGATGACACCCAAACAATAATAACCCTTCTACTCTCTACGTTCCTCACCACCTTTGACTTACACCATCAGCTCTCCTCAGCACAAGTGCAGTTAAATTTTCATTTATTGTTTTTTTATTGTGTTTATAGTTTTTGTGGTTGACTTTATGCATGTAAGTATTAAACAGGTATAAATAAACAATATTTTTACTTAAAATGCTTCATAATGAGTAATGTTTGGAGGTCTGTAACGGATTAGTTTAATTTACAGTATTTCTATGGGTAAAATTGATTCGATTTTCGAACAGTCTTCTGGGACGGATTAAGTTCGAGAACCGAGGCACAACTGTATTGTGTCAAAAAGCTTCACGCAGCCATCTAGAATGACAAAGGTGGTTACGTAGGTCAGCGTCACTTCCGTTTCACATATTTCAACAACTCTTTGGTGAGTTATTGATAAAAATAATAACGAATAACAAACGAAGAGGATTAAAGATAATAAATGAAAATCGGAGACTCACAGTTAACACCACAGAGATATACGCTTAGAAACAAAATTAGAAATGACAGTAAGCTACTATAATCATGAAAATTTGACACCTTCTGTATGCAAATAAAGTTACAACACATCCCAGATATTTCTGGTCCCACATAAAAAAATGGTACAATATAAAAATAACTACAATCACACGCCTTTAAATGAGAACTCATTCAAGCCACCAGACGACTCAAACATGAACAACCACTTCACGAACATAGTAAATAATTATATCACAATTAATCGCGGTATACATTCGCCGCACTTAGCTGAAAACACTCGACTCAATAACCCAACAACAGAAGGGGAAGAAACACGATTACAAACAAAACAACTTATCACAAAGAAGTACAAGATAAAGAAACCACCAGAACAAGACAACATTCCAAACATATTACTCAAGAAGGATCCTCTGAAATTGTTAGAACATTTCATATTTTTTTACGGTTTACCTCTTAAAAACAGTATACAAACCAACCGCTTGGAAATAAACCGTTGTTGTTATGACCTGCATGTTTGGAAGGAGTTGTGTAACCCAGCAGAAAAATAACCAACATTTGGCAAATACAGTAACAAAATATGACATTCCAGTCATTACCAAATTTATTCTAAAACCAGACACAAAACTGAGGTCTATACAATGTAAGAAGTACACTGACAAACACCACACCAACATTATTTATAAATACAATGTGATAACTGTCACGACTTCTATATTGGAGAAACAAGGAGAAAAATGGAAACCAGATTCAAAGAACATAAAAAGTCACCTTTACACGTTTTCGAACACTGCTAATTAAAGAAACATAACCACATTAAACACCCGAATACTAAATAAAGAAACAAACATAAACAAACGTAAAATTAAAGAAGCCTTACTTATACAACAACCTAAACCCGAAATAGACCAATATAAAGAAACACCTTTATACCTATATTAAAAACAATAAAATAAATAATATAAAATTATATATTGAAACATCTAACATCGCCCTCTACATTCCGACATTTAGTTACACAACATCTTCCAAACATTTAGTCAGGTTCCGGTCAGTTACCTCTTTCTTTCTTAGTGAACCTGACGATGACCGAAGAGGGTCGAAATGTTGTTCGCTTCTTTACGTAAAATATTTTCTCAACCCAAACGAGCCGTTTTTACATATATATTTCTCTACAAGTCGGTTTTCTCGACATCATTGGTTAGTACTTAACCCTACACTCTTTATCATGTGATGTGCCTCTTAAAGACCCAAACCACACGTTTAGCTGACAGTTCACAGTTGGTGATACAATCTGAAAGAGTGCCCCAAACTCCAACATACAATATACAACAACTACTAAATGAAATATAATTGTTCTGTAATAAGTAGATAATTAGTATTAATGTGCACAAAACCCAAGTCATATTTACAAAATATCGCAAAACAAATTTACGCCACAGTTATGTCTAGACTGGACTTTGTTAAAAGTAGTACCATATGTAAAATTATTAGAAATTACATTTGACTCAACATTGGCCCTGCATGGCCACGTGTGTTAGGGGGTTCGACTCGTAATCTTAAGGTCGCGAGTTCGAATCCCCGTCGCATCAAACATGTTCGCCTTTTCAGTGGGGCGTTATAATGTGACGGTTAATGCCACTATTCGTTGGTAAAACAGTAGCCTAAGAGTTGGTGGTTGGTTGTGATGACTAGCTGCCTTTCCTCTAGTCTTACACTGCTAAATTGGGAACGGCCAGCGCAGATAGCCTTCGTATAGCTTTGCGCGAAATTAAAAAAACAAATAAACATACTCGAAATTAAACTGGATACCAGACATTAATAGCAGACATTACAAACCAGAATCTGGGAGTCTGACTGGTGACAAACAAGAAGCTTCACCAGAAAACATAAAAATTACAGAACATACGTGAAACCAGTCGTAGAATATATGTCTGTATAACACGGATAAATGTATGAAAAACACAAATCAACAAACTACAGAATACTCAAAACTATATTGTAACGAAACATGTGGAATACCAGTATTATTAAACTCAGTATTTTTACACAACTATTGAAACATGCTAACACTACCAGACAGACTCCTGGATAACTAGCTTCAACATTACAAACAATGTTGATAAAACTGATGATAAACTGTAGAGTTACATGAAACGTGATGAATCAAGCCATACGTACCTCTCTCCTTTAAACATCATAAATAAGACACTTCCACATCAAACAGTGATTGGCTAACTGTCTCCTATACACAAATGTAGCTGTATTTTAAAGTGTTTTACGTGTAAATATAAGATTACGTGTGTGTGTGTATATGCGAACTGTACTTCGAACACGAACTAATTGTATAACTAATGATATCGTAGTGAAAATAAACGAGTTAATATTACCTCATAAATTGGAGGCATGAATAGGGTTCGTTAATTAATACTACCCCATGAACTGGAGAACATGACACGAATAAGGTTCGTTAATTAGTATTACCCCATGAACTGGAGAACATGACACGAATAGGGTTCGGTAATTAGTATTACCCCATGAACTGGAGAACATGACACGAATAGGGTTCGTTAATTAGTATTACCCCATGAACTGGAGAGCATGACACGAATAGGGTACGGTAATTAGTATTACCCCATGAACTGGAGAGCATGACACGAATAGGGTACGGTAATTAATACTACCCCATGAACTGGAGAACATGACACAAATAGGGTTCGTTAATTAGTATTACCCCATGAACTGGAGAATATGACACGAATAAGGTTCGTTAATTAAAACTGAGTGTAATGGGAAGAATATAACATACTGTAAGTAGAATGACGTAACAAGGGTTGTTACCTGGAATTCAGTTACGGTGTAAACAAAATAATAATTACTGTGTGCGAGGAAGAGGTCACTTCTGCCCCTCCCTGGTCCAACACGTGGTCCGGATCCCGATGAAAAAGACCAAACGACAAACTTATCATTTCAGATTATCCATAAAATTTTAAAAATTAAAATAAAACATCCAGTTATTCTTGTTTTTGTTATCAACTTATATAAAAGATCTAGGAATTAGCGAGATCTATCAGAAGGAACTATCTTGTATTACACTAACTTTTCATATTACACTAACTATCTTGTATTACACTAGCCATCTTGTATTACACCAGCTATCTTGTATTACACTAACTATCTTGTATTACACTAGCTATCTTGTATTACACTAGCTATCTTGTATTACACTAACTTTTCATATTACACTAACTATCTTGTATTACACTAACTTTTCATATTACACTAACTATCTTGTATTACACTAGCCATCTTGTATTACACCGGCTATCTTGTATTACACTAACTATCTTGTATTACACTTGCTGTATTTTATTACACTAGCTACCTTGTATTACACTAACTATCTTGCATTACACTAACTATCAATACAGTCAATATATACAGTAAATGTATATGTACTCGTTACAAATACTATAATTACAAAGTTTCTTTCAAGACGTATGCTTCGTACTGAGTACGTGTAGGTTTAAAACATCCTGACTTTGTCTCCTGGTTGATTCACAAACTACACCAATACTACATATTTCCTGTTGAATATCTCCTTCTTATTTACCTATATTGGTTATATTCTCGTATCATCATAAGGCAAGTTGAAAGTTATCCGGTTGGTATAGTAACGTTTCATAACACAAGTTCTACACGCGAAAACGCTTTAAATTATCTAGAGTTTAACAATATTTTTGTTTGTGAAACGCCTGTATCATGTGACTTAGTATAGGAAATAAAGCTTCACGACTTTGTTACTTTGCATT
This sequence comes from Carcinoscorpius rotundicauda, assembly GCA_011833715.1. Lineage (NCBI taxonomy): Eukaryota > Metazoa > Arthropoda > Merostomata > Xiphosura > Limulidae > Carcinoscorpius > Carcinoscorpius rotundicauda. The sequence continues at coordinate 49,833 of CM022391.1, read as the reverse complement.
CAACTGACTACTTCAACTTTGTTATTTTTATTCTAACTGGAAAATGGCTGTAATAATTTTGTATTATAAACGTTAAAAGGTTCAGCCTCATTAAATGAAACACACATTGGTATATCGCTACATATTTTTAATTCTAATTCCTGGTTACAGTAGAGTGCTTTCCTATGTTCGCTGCTTAATATATTTCCTTCCTCATGGTCATAACACTGTTATAACACGAGATATTATTAATCTACGTTTAGTATCACAATAACACATAAAGTAACATAAATATTTGAAATATATTTAATTATCCTCACTATGCAAGACATGTAAATTTTGCCTAAGTATTCAGAATCTGATTACAACATTATACGGCTGATATTTTAGTCACAAATACGTTATTGGAGCTTGTTATTTCTTATGTTTACTTCACTCTGTACAGTTTCGTCAGAATATTTCACATACGTCTAACTAGGCATGAACACAACGCATATAACATTCAGTAAAAAACCGGGGAATCAGATGAGTATGTAGAACCGTACAGGTTATAAGTAAAACTGATATTATTCGGTAAATACAGGAAATCATATCAGTGTTTAGTGTTGTGGAAGTTATAAACGAAAATGATATATTTCGGTAAATACGGGGAAATCATATCAGTGTTAAGTGGTGTGGAAGTTATAAACGAAAATGATATATTTCGGTAAATACGGGGAAATCATATCAGTGTTAAGTGGTGTGGAAGTTATAAACGAAAATGATATATTTCGGTAAATACGGGGAAATCATATCAGTGTTAAGTGGTGTGGAAGTTATAAACGAAACTGATATTATTCGGTAAATGCGGGGAAATCATATCAGTGTTTAGTGTTGTGGAAGTTATATATGAAACTGACATTATTCTGTAAATACGAGGAAATCATATCAGTGTTTAGTGTTGTGGAAGTTATAAATGAAACTGACATTATTCAGTAAATACGGGAAAATCATATCAGTGTTTAGTGTTGTGGAAGTTATAAATAAAGCTGACATTATTCGGTAAATACGGGGAAATCATATCAGTGTTAAGTGGTGTGGAAGTTATAAACGAAACTGATATTATATTCGGTAAATGCGGGGAAATCATATCAGTACTTAGTGTTGTGGAAGTTATAAATGAAACTGACGTTATTCGGTAAATACGAGAAAATCATATCAGTGTTTAGTGTTGTGGAAGTTATAAATGAAACTGACATTATTCAGTAAATACGGGAAAATCATATCAGTGTTTAGTGTTGTGGAAGTTATAAATAAAGCTGATATTATTCGGTAAATACGGGGAAATCATATCAGTGTTAAGTGGTGTGGAAGTTATAAACGAAACTGATATTATATTCGGTAAATGCGGGGAAATCATATCAGTACTTAGTGTTGTGGAAGTTATAAATAAAGCTGATATTATTCGGTAAATACGGGGAAATCATATCAGTGTTAAGTGGTGTGGAAGTTATAAACGAAACTGATATTATATTCGGTAAATGCGGGGAAATCATATCAGTACTTAGTGTTGTGGAAGTTATAAATGAAACTGACGTTATTCGGTAAATACGGGAAAATCATATCAGTGTTTAGTATTGTGGAAGTTATAAATGAAACTGACATTATTCGGTAAATATGGGGAAATCATATCAGTGTTTAGTGTTGTGGAAGTTATAAATGAAGCTGACATTATTTGGTAAATACGGGGAAATCATATCAGTGTTTAATTTTGTGGAAGTTGTAAATAAAATATATATTATCCGATAAATACGGGGAAATCAAATTGATTTTAGTGTTGTGGAAATTATAAATAAAACTGATATTCGGTAAATAGATCTCGAACATTACAAAGCGTTTAACGTCAGCGGATTAACATCAGACATCATCGTAACTTCAGCTGTGAAGAGCACACTTGTGACTAACGAAGAGCGAGCTGACTCCCCGTTAAGTGTATTATACCTATATCAGCTCGAAATTAATTCGATATGATATCAAGGAAGTTTAGAATCAGATAGAAGACTCAATATTGTTTGTAAAATTGTAAAACTGTTGTATATAAATCGTCGTTATTTCTATTAATTACTTATAATAATCGTTATTACAAATTGTGTTATTGTTTTTACATCAAAATATAATTGTATTAAAAAAGAAAACTGTATGCATCCATCTTGTTGCCAAACTTTATAAATATAATACATATGAAATTGTTTAAATGTAAACTACATTTTGACTCAGTTTCATGCTGTGTGAAATTGTAATACGTAAAATAATTTAAACTGAACGATCGTCCGAGATAAATTGTAATACGTAACTATATATACAGTGTATGTATACGCATAAAAACCCCATGATCGGAACGATTCCAAAATGTTTATTCTAGTTAAATTTATATTTAAAAATATACATAATTTATATTGTGAAAAGTGTATAATCTTTTCGCATGTTTATGTAAATACTGGTATATTGTTTTAATTGTTGCATAAGCTGAATTAATAGAAACTGTTTTCACGCTTATAAGTATAATCAACACAAAGCGCCAACAGACAGTATATACTATTGATTTGATACAGTTCTTTACTAATCGGGAACTACAGATATTTAACCAGGAACGTTTATAGATTTCAAACATTACAAACTATTTAACTTCAGCGGATTCACATCAGATAGTGGCCTTTTTACATATCTTCAGCGATGGAATAAAATAACGTGTGACTGGCAAAAAAAGAAGACGGAGCAAGCTAGCTTCCTATTTACAGAATTGTACCAACATCAACTCGAAAGTCATTCAAAAAATGAAAACACAGCTAGCTAGCTTCTTGTTGACAGAATTGTACCAACATCAACTCGAAAGTCATTCAAAAAAGAAGACGGAGCTAACTAGCTTCCTGTTTACAGAATTGTACCTACATTCGTTTGTCGTGAACCCTTGATAAGATATCGAGGAAGTTTTGAATCAGATAGAAAACTTAATTTTCTTTGTAAAACCTTTGCATATAGATCATTATTTGTAATAACCATAACTGGAAATTGTGTTATTGTTTTTACATTAAAATATATTTGTATTTAAAAAGAAAATTTGTTTCATCCATCTTGTTGCCAAGTATAATAAACTGGATACATATCGACGTTTATTTAACTTCTACACCTTAATCATCATTTCATTCAGTTTCACGATTTTCGAAAATATTACATTACGTAATGTATGAACTCAAAAATTAGGCAAATTTGCAGTCTCTTGAAATATAGCTACTTTTCAGTAATTACGGCTTGCATAAGAGACCAAGTTATGAAAAACGGCCGGAACACAACCCTTAAATAAATTTGTTTTCCGAATCACGAGACTGAAAAAGTAACCAATCGATCATTGCAGCGTATCGTGACCTAACTACGTTCAGGTATAACAGTTTGAATCACTTATGATTTTCATATACTGTTCCATAACTGGGTTGTGGGAAAGTAGCCCATAAAAAATCTCGAGAAAAACTTTTCAATAATTATGTCCCTTATATTCCAGCTAGCCTACCAAATGGCTTATACTGATGTTATTTATACTAGAAGTATTCAAAACCTTCTTAAGGAAATCCTCCCTATATTCCAGCTAGGCGACCAGATGGCTAATACTGATGTTATTTATACTAGAAGTATTCAAAACCTTCTTAAGGAAATCCTCCCTATATTCCAGCTAGCCTACCAGATGGGTAATACTGATGATATTTGTACCACAAGTATTCATAATCTTCTGAAGGAAATCCTCCCTTCCCCAGTGTTTTGTTCGTCTTTATGACGATTTTGTTTACATGAAGATGACCTAGGAAGTTCGAAAGTTGTTTACTCCTCACTAATAAAAGTGTTAATACAGCCATTCTGATATACAGTGTTTTGTTGTGTTTCTCTCTCCAAGCAATCTATTTGTGTTTATCAGTGTTTTGTTGTGTTCCTCTCTCCAAGCAATCTATTTGTGTTTATCAGTGTTTTGTTAGGTTTCTCTCTCCAATTAATCGATTTGTGTTTATCAGTGTTTTGTTATGTTTCTCTCTCCAAGCAATCTATTTGTGTTTATCAGCGTTTTGTTATGTTTCTCTCTCCAAGCAATCTATTTGTGTTTATCAGTGTTTTGTTATGTTTCTCTCTCCAAGCAATCTATTTGTATTTATCAGTGTTTTGTTGTGTTTCTCTCTCCAAGCAATCTATTTGTGTTTATCAGTGTTTTGTTATGTTTCTCTCTACAAGCAATCTATTTGTGTTTATCAGTGTTTTGTTGTGTTCCTCTCTCCAAACAATTTACTTGTGTTTATCAGCGTTTTGTTGTGTTCCTCTCTCCAAACAATCTACTTGTGTTTATCAGTGTTTTGTTGTGTTTCTCTCTCCAAGCAATCTATTTGTTTATCATTGTTTTGTTGTGTTCCTCTCTCCAAGCAATCTATTTGTGTTTATCAGTGTTTTGTTGTGTTCCTCTCTCCAAACAATTTACTTGTGTTTATCAGCGTTTTGTTGTGTTCCTCTCTCCAAACAATCTACTTGTGTTTATCAGTGTTTTGTTGTGTTTCTCTCTCCAAGCAATCTATTTGTTTATCATTGTTTTGTTGTGTTCCTCTCTCCAAGCAATCTATTTGTGTTTATCAGTGTTTTGTTGTGTTCCTCTCTCCAAACAATTTACTTGTGTTTATCAGCGTTTTGTTGTGTTCCTCTCTCCAAACAATCTACTTGTGTTTATCAGTGTTTTGTTGTGTTCCTCTCTCCAAGCAATCTATTTGTGTTTATCGGCGTTTTCTTGTGTTCCTCTCTCCAAGCAATCTATTTGTGTTTATCGGCGTTTTGTTGTGTTCCTCTCTCCAAACAATCTACTTGTGTTTATCAGTGTTTTGTTGTGTTCCTCTCTCCAAACAATCTACTTGTGTTTATCAGTGTTTTGTTGTGTCCCCCTCTCCAACCAATCTCTTTGTGTTTATCAGCGTTTTGTTGTGTTCCTCTCTCCAAACAATCTACTTGTGTTTATCAGTGTTTTGTTGTGTTCCTCTGTACAAGCAATCTATTTGTGTTTATCAGCGTTTTGTTATGTCCCTCTCTCCAAGCAATCTATTTGTGTCTATTTTCCCATGTTAATTATTTTTGCTACGTTACATAATATTAATGATATTCAAAACTATGGTAATTTTGTATTTTTGGTTATCATTTATGTTCTCCTATAGTTACACACCCTCTTGCTAACTATCCGCCTTCCCTTGGGGATTCACCTCAGTTTTAAGCATCACGGAATTTTACGGTAAAGACACAATTATGTAATTTGCTATTCATAATACGATATTATGTTGAAATATGCTTGATTAGGAACACAATGATAACATGATGTTAAAACCAGGTAACACGTGCTGTAAAATACCATTTTTCCAGGACTTTATTAACGTCAATATTATGTTACGTGTTACTGTCAGTATAAATATAGGTAAACGTTGTGACAACGAACTTGGTAAAGCTTCACTTAATATATACTAGACTTTTTGAAATAGGCTGAAAGTTGCATTTATTTTAAACAGATTTGTCGTATTCTGTTAGAACTTCAACAGTTTGAAGTATAGTATAATTCTATGTGTCTTAAAGATGTTATAAAATATGTTATTAGATACAAAACAATAGGCTAGTCGTATCTGTCTTGAAAATGTTATGAAATATATTGTTAGTTATAGAACAATAGGATAGTCGTATCTGTCTTCAAAATGTTATGAAATATATTGTTAAATACAAAACAATAGGCTAGTCGTATCTGTCTTCAAAATGTTATAAAATACATTGTTAATTATAGAACAATAGGATAGTCGTATCTCTCTTGAAAATGTTATAAATCACATCGTGAGTTATAAAACAATAGGATAGTTGTATCTGTCGTGAATATTTTATGAAACACATCGTGATCTATAAAACAATAGGATAGTTGTGTCTGTCTCCAAGATGTTATAAAACACATTGTGATTTATAAAACAATAGGATAGTTGTTTTGTCTTGAAGATGTTATAAAGTACATTCTAAGTTATACAACAATTGGATAGTTGTGTCTGTCTCTAAGATATTAAAAAACACCTTGTTAATTGTACAACAACGGGATAGTTGTTCTGTCTTGAAGACGTTATAAAACACCTTGTTAGTTATACAACTATAGGATAGCTGTTCTGTCTTCAAGACGTTATAAAACACCATGTTAGTTATACAACTACAGGATAGTTGTTCTGTCTTAAAGACGTTATAAAACACCTTGCTAGTTATACAACTACAGGATGGTTGTTCTGTCTTGAAGACGATATAAAACACCTTGTTAGTTATACAACTATAGGATAGCTGTTCTGTCTTGAAGACGTTATAAAACACCATGTTAGTGATACAACTACAGGATAGTTGTTCTGTCTTGAAGACGTTATAAAACACCTTGTTAGTTATATAACTATAGGATAGTTGTTCTGTCTTGAAGACGTTATAAAACACATTGTTAGTTTTACAACTATAGGATAGTTGTTTTGTCTTGAAGACGTTATAAAACACCTTGTTATTTATACAACCACACAATAGTTGTTCTGTCTTCAAGACGTTATAAAACACCTTGTTAGTTATACAACTATAGGATAGTTGTTCTGTCTTCAAGACGTTATAAAACACCATGTTAGTGATACAACTACAGGATAGTTGTTCTGTCTTGAAGACGTTATAAAACACCTTGTTAGTTATGCAACTACACGATAGTTGTTCTGTCTTCAAGACGTTATAAAACACCTTGTTAGTTATACAACTATAGGATAGTTGTTCTGTCTTGAAGATGTACTAAAATACCTTGTTAGTTATACAACTATAGGATAGTTGTTCTGTCTTGAAGACGTTATAAAACACATTGTTAGTTTTACAACTATAGGATAGTTGTTCTGTCTTGAAGACGTTATAAAACACCTTGTTATTTATACAACTATAGGATAGTTTTTCTGTCTTGAAGACGTTATAAAACACCTTGTTATTTATACAACTACACAATAGTTGTTCTGTCTTCATGACGTTATAAAACACCTTGTTAGTTATACAACTATAGGATAGTTGTTCTGTCTTCAAGACGTTATAAAACACCATGTTAGTGATACAACTACAGGATAGTTGTTCTGTCTTGAAGACGTTATAAAACACCTTGTTAGTTATGCAACTACACGATAGTTGTTCTGTCTTCAAGACGTTATAAAACACCTTGTTAGTTATACAACTATAGGATAGTTGTTCTGTCTTGAAGATGTAATAAAATACCTTGTTAGTTATACAACTATAGGATAGTTGTTCTGTCTTGAAGATGTTATAAAACTATCAAAATCCGGTTTCTATCATTATGAGCCTTCATATTTCCTGAGAAACCGCGGTTACTCCTTCGTTTGTCAGAGAATTTGCTGTCCTTTACTTCAAACTATCGACCACAATTAAGCAGCTGACCTTCACCAATAACTTTTATGTTTTCTTACGCTACTATGATTAGTGTTTTATGTCCTTTCAAAAAGCTAATGTAATTGGGATTAGTTTAACAGTTATTACCTCTGTAATATTATTGTCACAGTCTTGAAGGCACTGGTCTCCTGGGACAGGCTGTTCTCCCTCCAATAAACTTTTCAAGGATTTTCAAGCAATATTGTGCTGTTTAGCTTCACTTAGGAAGCATCTGTCTTTTTCAGTGATGTAGAGAAAATCCACTTGCAGAGAAATATATATATATGCAAAAACGGCTCCTTTGTGTTGAGAAACTATTTTACGTGGAAGATCGAACACGGTTTCGACCTTCTTCGGTCATCGTCAGGTTTACAAAGAAGGAAAGAGGACCGGAAGCTGACCACATGTTTCATCAACATCAATAAGTTTCCTCTACAAACAGTAGAAAACATTATACGCACACCCCTAGACAGAAAGCAAAATCAACTTACAAAAGTAAATATATCTCACGAATCAAAAAATCACTAAACCGTATACTGCTGTATACCATATATTCCTGACATCAGCAAACAAATAACCAACAGTTGGCAAAAACAAGTAACAAAACATGACATTCCAGTTAATACCAAATTTATTGAAAAACCAGGCACAAAACTGAGGTCTATAATATGTTAAAATTACACTGACAAACACCACACCAACATTGTTTATAAAATACTATGTGATAACTGTCACGACTTCTATATTGGAAAAATAAGTAGAAAAATGGAAACCAGATTCAAAGAACATAAAAAGTCACCTTCACACGTTTTCGAACACTGCAAATCAAATAAACATAACGACAGTAAACACCCAAATACTAAATAAAGAAACAAACATAAACAAACGCAAAATTAAAGAAGCCTTACTTATACAACTTAAACCCAAAATAAAGCAATACCAAGAAACACCTTTATACCTATATTAAAAACAATGAAATAGATAATATAAAATTATATATTGAAACATCTAACATCGCCCTCTACATTCCGATATTCAGTTACACAACATCTTCCAAACATTTAGTCAGCTTCCGGTCAGTTACCTCTATCTATCCTTGTAAACCTGACGATGACCGAAGAAGGACGAAACGTTGTTTGCTCCTCTACGTAAAATATTTTCTCAACCCAAACGAGTCGTTTTTACATATATACATCTGTCTTTTTCACTTTTTAAATGGAATTTGAAACTTATCGGTTCAGAATTTCTTCTTTTCCTAATTTTCAATCTATGCTACTCATTATATGAAGGTTTATATGTTTAAACATTTAATAGTTGTTTACTAGGTAAATTTCTTAAAGTAACTATTGCTGAAGAAAGAAAGCTAGAAATATTGAATGTAAAAGTTCTTATCTCCTCTTGTCAGCTGAATTTAAAGGTACGTATCTCCTCTTGTCAGTTGAATGTAGAGGTACGTATCTCCTCTTGTCAGTTGAATGTAAAGGTACGTATCTCCTCTTGTCAGCTGAATGTAAAGGTACGTATCTCCTCTTGTCAGCTGAATTTAAAGGTACGTATCTCCTCTTGTCAGCTGAATGTAAAGGTACGTATCTCCTCTTGTCAGTTGAATGTAGAGGTATGCATCTCCACTTGTCAGTTGAATGTAAAGGTACGTATCTCCTCTTGTCAGCTTAATGTAAAGGTACGTATCTCCACTTGTCAGCTGAATGTAGAGGTACGTATCTCCTCTTGTCAGCTGAATGTAAAGGTACGTATCTCCACTTGTCAGCTGAATGTAGAGGTACGTATCTCCTCTTGTCAGCTGAATGTAAAGGTATGCATCTCCACTTGTCAGGCTTTCGTTATTTCAAGTCTAGCTATATTTATATTTGGTTATAAACAAACATAAACAAACGCAAAATTAAAGAAGCCTTACTTATACAACTTAAACCCAAAATAAAGCAATACCAAGAAACACCTTTATACCTATATTAAAAACAATGAAATAGATAATATAAAATTATATATTGAAACATCTAACATCGCCCTCTACATTCCGATATTCAGTTACACAACATCTTCCAAACATTCAGTCAGCTTCCGGTCAGTTACCTCTTTCTATCCTTGTAAACCTGACGATGACCGAAGAAGGACGAAACGTTGTTTGCTCCTCTACGTAAAATATTTTCTCAATCCAAACGAGTCGTTTTTACATATATACATCTGTCTTTTTCACTTTTCAAATGGAATTTGAAACTTATCGGTTCAGAATTTCTTCTTTTCCTAATTTTCATTCTATGCTACTCATAATATGAAGGTTTATATGTTTAAACATTTAATAGTTGTTTACTAGGTAAATTTCTTAAAGTAACTATTGTTGAAGAAAGAAAGCTAGAAATATTGAATGTAAAAGTTCTTATCTCCTCTTGTCAGCTGAATTTAAAGGTACGTATCTCCTCTTGTCAGTTGAATGTAGAGGTACGTATCTCCTCTTGTCAGTTGAATGTAAAGGTACGTATCTCCTCTTGTCAGCTGAATGTAAAGGTACGTATCTCCTCTTGTCAGCTGAATTTAAAGGTACGTATCTCCTCTTGTCAGCTGAATTTAAAGGTACGTATCTCCTCTTGTCAGTTGAATGTAGAGGTAAGTATCTCCTCTTGTCAGTTGAATGTAAAGGTACGTATCTCCACTTGTCAGATGAATGTAGAGGTACGTATCTCCTCTTGTCAGCTGAATGTAAAGGTACGTATCTCCACTTGTCAGCTGAATGTAGAGGTAAGTATCTCCTCTTGTCAGCTGAATGTAGAGGTACGTATCTCCTCTTGTCAGCTGAATGTAGAGGTATGCATCTCCACTTGTCAGGCTTTCGTTATTTCAAGTCTAGCTATATTTATATTTGGTTATCCCTTAAGTAATCTCCGATTTTACGTTCAGAAAAAGAGAAAAGATTTCAAGTGCTTTTAATGTTATTTAATGAACAATGTATGTTCCATTATTATGAATTACTTCCTACTGGGAGTTCACAAGCTTCTGAATGCCACATCTCTAAAACTCTTGAGATTTAGAGGAAAAAAATGAGAGAGGATAGTTTTGACATCTTCATGTGTTCCAAGTTCTTTTCCATCAAGATAGTTGTGCAGACTTCGGAATAATCAGATGGGACAAGGTCTGTAGAATAAGGAGGATGTGGAAGTTTTTCTAGCCTAGTTCTTCAATCTTTACAGATGTGATTCATGCTGTGTGGGACTGTGCATTATCCTGGTGTAACACAACACCTTTACGATAAATAAAACAGGCCTCTTTTCTTTCAGTGAAACATCCAAGCATTCTAACTATTGGCGATAGAAGTCTTATATAATTGTTACGTTGAGTGGCAGCAACTCAAAGTTGATCACACCAACAATATCTCACCAAACGCTTAGCAAGACTTTCCTTAGGTGGAGGTCCATTTTGGGTTGTGCTTTAGTCAGTTTACCTGCACTAAACGGCGCTTAACATTTTTATAATGCATCTATTTTACATCTCCAGTCACTAACCTGTCCAAGAAAGGTGAGTTACGTTCACAAGAGTGCACAGAAGTGGAAATTTCCATTTTCCTAGTTTTGACACCTTTTCAAGCCATTGCAGATGACGGTGAACTGTTGAATGGGTTGAATTATGCTTCTGTGCAAGTTCTTCAACTGTTACAGCACAATATTCGTCAGTGCAACCAGCAGCAAGTCATCATTAAACTCAACGGGATGACCTGAACGTGGCGCATCACTTAAGCTGTAGTCACCTGAAACCACTTTCAACATTTTATTTCATCAAGAGACTCCGCACCATAAATATCTTGAATGTTTCGTGTAGTTTCTGCTGTACTATTTCCTTCTTTAAACTCATAAAACATTATATGTCTGTCTAATGTGCTCTTCAGATACATCCATCTTCATGAGGGTTTATTTGATTAATTATCGAAAAAAAGTGGAGTTAAGTTAGTTTGTTTTATTTGTCTGAATATTTTTATGCACGACCTACTATACATTTTAGTCAATAAATATTTCTGTAAATAAATGATGATGCACTTTCTGTATTAAATTTTCTGACATTACTTATGGGATGACCTGATATTAACAATAAATCCAATGTATCAGTTCCTAATTAAACTGGTAGATACATAATGTAGAACAATGTATCTTCACTTCTAGGCCTAATTTTGTCATTTTACGTCTCGTTGGATTTGCATTCACGATAAAGTTATTAGTACCTAAACTAAACTGAATGTAGAAATTTGTGTATTCACTTCTAGGCTTAATTTGTCGTTTAGGTCTAGCTATATTTATAGTAATGATAAGCCTAAAAGTTGTCAATTCCTGACTAAACTGGCTACAGTATCGTTAGTCACTCATTTCGGATGTCAATTAAGATTAAAGAAATATAAATTATTATAATTATTATTATTTCATATAAATTATTATCCATATAAATCCTCATATATTACTTTGAATTACCTCTTCTAGGTCTTCGTATTGATAAAATAAATAGATATACAGATGCGTTTGTATTCTAATATGTGTTTTTATTTCTTATATTCCTTTTTTGACACTTAGATTTAAAAAAATAATACTCGTAGTAACATTGTTCTACAAATGTTGTTAATAGAATTTTGTTCACTTCTCTTTTGTTATTTTATACTTTTTAAAGCTTTATTTAATTAGATTTTATTCTGTTGTAACAGAAAATCAGTTTATTTCATTAATATTTAACTTTTAAATGTAAAAAAAAATACCTACTTTATTCAGGTTTTACCTTTGCACAATTTCAACTAACCCTACTCAACTATCGTTACTTATGCATGCAGCACTCTTACCATCATCTATTTAATGTGGTGTTAAAAACAATATGAAATATGTTTATAAAAATACATTTTATTACGATTAATTCTGAAATTAGGAACCTTAGGTATTTTCATATATTCATAAATTAAAATAGATGAATGAAATGTTGTTGGAAAGAAGAAATGAATATAATGGAAAATCTAGAGCGATTATAGGAGGAAATAAAAATTCAGTAGCTTTTGGAATTATAATTTTAGTTCGGTTTCATTGTCCGATAAACGTTATATATAGATGTTGATAACAACATTTTTAACAATAATACATCTAAATACAGAGAAAGGTTGTTGTTTTGAATTAAGCACAAAGCTACACAATGGGCTATCTGTGCTCTGCCCACCACGGGTATCGAAACCCGGATTTTAGCGTGTAAGTCTGCAGGCATACCGCTGAGCCACTGGGGGACCAAAGAAAGGAAACATTAATAAAACGTTATACCAATTTAGTTATTGATATTTCTTCAATAAAAATACAATTTAATATAAAATGTTTACAAAGATTATAGAATTATTTCATTAAGAAGATAATCTGAACTTTATATGGATTTTTCTAAAGTTGTTTCAAGTGTGAAAGGAATAATTTATCTAATTGCAATTGTAAAAAAGCAATACATTTTATAGTGTGTAAGTTGAGATGCATTATATATTCGTTTGTTTTGAATTAAGCACAAAGCTATACGAACTAGCCGTCCCTAACTCAGCAGTGTAACACTAGAGGGAAGGCAGCGAGGTGATCGTAATCACTCACCGCCAACTCTTGCGCTACTTTTTTATCAACGAATAATAAAATATAGCGTCACATTGTAATGCCCCCACGACTGAAAGGGCGAATATAATTGGTGTGAGAGTGTTTCGAGGCCGGAACCCTCTGATTATGAGTCGAGTGCCTTAACCATCTGGCCATACCAGGCCTGCATTTGATATTCGAAGAAAAGACAATTTAAGATTAAGGGATGAATTCAAATAATTAAATATTAGAACACCCCCCGACAAAATACACACACTGAAACAAAAACAGTGCGTACCAGTAGCATCTCTTTTGATAAAACTTAGAATTCTGAAATAATCCTATTTTAAATTTTTCTTTCACATAATTTAAAACAAAAATGTTATCTTTCATACAATATTTCACAATCTTTTTGGCGCCTAAAAGAGAGCTGAGAATATAAAAAGTGACGATAATTTTATGGTAAATACTGTCACTGAAAAATGTGAAAAAGACAGTAAAGTAAAGTAAAAATACATTTTTTTCTTACATTATTAAAGATTATGGAAAGAAACTGTTTTTTTTTATATAATAACAAGAAAAGTATCATAATAATAAACTTTTTTAATCAGAAAGAAAAATTACAAACGAATCGAAAAGATTGTTTGTTTTTGAGTTTCGCGAAAGCTAAAGCTACACGAAGGCTATCTGTGCTAGCCGTCTCTAATTTAGCAGTGTAAGACTAGAGGGAAGTCAGCTAGTCATCACCATCAACTGTCAACTCTTGGGTTGCTCTTTTACCAACGAACAGAGGGATTGATCGAACGTTATAACACCCCAACGGGTGAAAGGACGAGCATGTTTGGTGTGACGGGAATGTGAACGTGCGACTCCTGGATTTAAAAACCAATTTAAAAAGAACGATAAGTATATATTTTTAGATCAAATTAATTAGTTTTTCAGTATATTTTAATATCTGTTATTTATAAACTCTTGAAAAAAAGAAACGCAAAAGGCAAAATTTGAGACATTGTTAACAAGTTTATTCCGTGTAGTTCTGTATGACATGTGTGAAACTTTACACATTCACTGCTGAACATCCAAAGTCTGCAAAGGCGAAGTCCACGCTCACTAGTTGAAGTTTAACGTCACTCAACGTCAATAACTAGTATGCCCCCCGTAAGCATCAATAACTGCTTGGCATCCCCTTCCCATGGAAGCGATAAGATGATGAATCACATCCTGTGGAATGGTTGTCCACTCACTCTGCAAAGCTGCTGCAAGCTGAGGTAGAGTCTGCGTTTGAGGTTGTTGCCGTCGCAGACGTCGGTCCAACTCGTCCCAAAGGTTTTCTATGGGGTTTAAATCTGGTGATCTGGAGGGCCAGGGAAGAACGTTGATGTTGTGGTGTCTCAAGAAGACAGTGGTGAGTCGGGCTGTGTGAGGACGGGCGTTGTCATGTTGAAAAACGTCGTTGACGTTCACCATGATGGGTTGGACATGGGGCCTAAGAATTTCGTCGACGTATCGTTGAGCCGAAAGATTCCCTCGGATGTGCAAAAGGTCTGTTCTGGCATTGTAGGCGATAGCAGCCCACATCATGACGCTGCCACCACCAAATCTGTCAACTTCCTGCAAACAGTTTGCTGCAAAACGTTCACCTCGGCGATGGTAAACACGGGTTCTTCCATCCTGCCTACGAAGCATAAAACGTGATTCATCGCTGAACCAAACATGCTTCCATCGTCGATGAGGCCATACCCGATGTGCCCGAGTCCACTGCAGTCGTGCTTGACAATGTTGCTGGGTGAAGATGACGCCTCTGACTGGACGTCGAGGTCGGATTCCTGCATCTCGTAGACGGTTGAGTACGGTCTGATCGGAAATCCTACGCAGCACTGGTATGGTTGAGGCAGTAGATGTCGCAGTGGTGGTCCTATCCCGAAGGTGACGTAACCGGATGTAGCGATCTTGTGCGGGCGTTGTTACACGAGGTCTGCCAGATCGTGGACGGTCACGAGTTGATCCACGTTGTTGGTGACGATTCCATAACCTTATGATGGTGCTTGGATGGACATTCACAGCTCTGGCAACATCTGATCGAGATTCGCCTGCTTCCAAGGGACAAATGGCGTTGTTGCGTTGTGCTTCAGTCAGTCTTGGCGTAACTGTATTACGTGTCTGTGGCTTAACACTGAGCAATGGAAACCGAGAACCCGTCATTTTTATAGGGATTTTGCATATGTTGCACGTGCAGAACATGCAATTTCTCAAATTTATTGGACATGCACGCGTTTTGGCAAAAAAATCTAATGTTTTCCTCCGTTTTAAAAGTGCACAACTTTTATTGTTATTTTAGTCTGACAATCAGTGTCTTAACACGTGTAACATCACGTACTCTGAGCTTGTAACGTTATTACATATATTTCTCTTTAAAATAAAAAATATCCCTTTTGCGTTTTTTGTTTTGAAGAGTATATAGGTATTGTATCTTATTTTTATTGAATTCGTATAAGAACCGTTTGGTTAAAAGTTTTGACTTTTTTTAAAACATTAATGTCATATTTTATTGCAGTGCACCACATAAAATATTTTAGTTACAATATTTACACAGACGTAACTAAATATTTATTCTGGTTTTATAATAGAAAATAGAACCATTAATAACATGCTTCAAATGACTTGCCTCAACTTTAAAACAGCTCACACAAACTAATTTATGCGTACATTTCTTGGACTTCTAAAGTTAGCAAAAACGACCACTTTACAGTAATTACATTGGCCTCATGTGAATCATTAAGCGAAAAGAATTAATTTTGAAAAAGTCTAGAATATCTTTTCGCTCACGTGATGAATATTTAATTTATATGTGATTTCTACAGAATAGGAAATAAAAATTTCATTTATATTTAAAAAGGTACAACTTGGATTTTATGGTTAGGTCCCAAAACTGTAAAACATTCAACATAACTAGTTATGTTATTAAACTCTAAACTGCTTTACCAGTAATAATAATTTTTGTAGCTTTAAGGCAACAACTTCACTGTTGGCACTGTGGTCACTTTTTGTTCTCCCAAATTTCAATAAATGAATGAAATATAAAAAAATACGAATAATATCGTACAGTGCAATTTAAAAATATACTGGTGCTTGAAGAAGAAACGTGTCGTACTAAATACACGTACTCCCAATGGCTGAGGGGTATGTCTACAGAATTATAACGTTAAAAACCTAGTTTAGATACCTGTAGTGGGAACAGCACAGATCAGCCATTGTAACTTTGTGCTTAATAACACACAAACTACGTAATGCGTTACTGTTTGACACTGTATTATTGCAAAACCACAAAACATATATATTTTTAAACAATTACCTACATTTTATTGTCTATTATGGCTTAATAAAAGCAAATTATTCCGTTTTACATTAAGTTATCGTAACAATCTAAAACGTTTTATTTGTTAATATTATATATTATCTTTAATATCTTTGATTGTTTAGAAATATCTAACTTATGTTGTTAAATGTTTATTACGCAAGTTCCGCCTGTCTCTAGACTTGTAGAAGATTTTCGAGAGTAAGAAACAAGAATATACGTTTTACGAAATCACTATTTTCGGCTATCATTTTCAAGATAATTTCTGAGAATCTCACCTAATGAGTTTAAAAGCTAGCTATCGTAAGACACGGAGAGACGATAGAATATTATTGGTCAGTATGCTATAGTTCTCAGAAGCTATAATTGTAGCTAGTGCATATTAATTAGAAAACTTCAGAACTTAATCAGGAACGTACATAGATTTCGAACATTAGAAACCGTTCAATTGAGGACGTTAGTATTTCCACGAGTACATTAACTATCTTCGTCGGTAAAGTGTTAGCTAGTAAGCGATGTGAGACCAGCCAGGAAAGACAGTGTTAACCTAAATGAAGCGTGACAATATCAACTCAGAATTTGCTCGTCGGAAACCTGGACCGTCGATAAAATACTCAATTTTAGACCAGATATAAGACTCAGTATAGTTTGTAAAACTCTTGTGTAATATTCGTAACAACCATTATTATGAATTGTATTAGTGTTTGTATATTAAAATATATTTGTGTGAAGAGAGAAAATTGTATGTGTCAACCATGTTGGCAAATGCCACAAATTTGATACACATTAACATTCATTTAACTTCTTAATTCAAGCTCAAATTATTGGCTTGTTGAAATTGTAATACTTAACATCATAAATCGGAGTTTCACCTGGAATAACTGATAATACCTAAAATAATTAACTGGAGGATCGTTTAGAATAAATTATAATACATAACATAATTAATTAGATGATCATTTAGAATAAATTATAACACATAATATAATTAACTGGAGGATCGTCCGGAATAAATATAATACATAACATAATTAACTGGAGGATCGTTTGGAGTATATTATAATATATAACATAATTAATTGGAGGATCGTAAGGAATAAATTATAATACCTAACATAATTAACTGGAGGATCGTCCGGAATAAATATAATACATAACATAATTAACTGGAGGATCGTCTGGAGTAAATTATAATACCTAACATAATTAACTGGAGGATCGTTCGGGATAAATTATAATACCTAACATAATTAACTGCAGGATCGTCTGGAGCAAATTATAATATATAACATAATTAACTGGAGGACCATCCAGAGTAAATTATAATACCTAACATAATTAACTGGAGGATCGTTCGGAATAATTATAATACATAACAGTACTGAGAATTACTAAAAACAAGTTACACCGTCTTATATTACGACATGGTAATATCTCAAATGTTTCACTTGCTAGATTTTTATTTGCATTATAAAATCACACAGGCTGTGTGATCCTCTGGGATATTTAATGTTAAAGCTACGGTTCACCTACATTAATTACCAACATTGAAAATAATTCACCATAAGAACGTTGTTTTAATTTACTTGTTATTTAATAAGTAACTAAGTAAATATGTAACTATATTCTAAACAAGAACTATTGTAAGGTGTTACGAATTCTGAAACCAACAAACAGAAAAGAGTCAGTTTGCAATAATAATTATTCACAATTTTTTAAAATCATAATAAGAATACTTTTACAGTGACAATATTTACATGATTATGAATGTAAAAACATGAACACGATTAATAATGTAACAATATTTATACGATTATTAATATAAAAATATTTAAGTAATTACTAACGTAAATGTATTTGTGTGATTATTAATCTAACCATGTTTACATGATTATTAACATTACATTATTATTAACCTAACCATATTTACATGTTTACAAATCTATCGATATTTACATGATTATTAACCTTACATTATTATTAACCTAACCATATTTACATGTTTACTAATATATCAATATTTACATGAATTTTAACCTTACATTATTATTAACCTAACAATATTTACATGTTTGTTAACTTAGCGATAGTTACGCGATTATTAATCTAATAATATTTACATGATAATTCATCTAACAATATTTGCATGATTATTAATCTAACGATATTTACATGATTATTAATTTAACAATATTTACATCATTATTAATCTAACAATATTTACATCATTATTAATCTAACAATATTTACATCATTATTAATCTAACAATATTTACATCATTATTGACCAAACAATATTTACATGATTATTAACCTAACAATATTCACACGGTTGTGAAGCCATACTGACACAATGGCAAAAGTACTAAAAATAGACTTACCTCATCAGAATGAAGGATTTCTAATGCATTTACCTTATCAAGTCCAACTTCACAGTCAAATACAATTCCTGCTTCTGTTAACCGTCACGCACAATTCCAGGTTTTATAAAACCTCTGAACATAATTACTTTCAGTAGTAGGCTAAAACTTTGAGGACGGAACAGTTAAACCATACAATAACAAAGACATCTGACATCACCGTAGAGGCACCTTAAGGACCGGTTTTATAACCACTGCGTTATATACCATTTGTAATCAGTAAACCCTTCTCTGACCTGACATACACTAAGCTTTCCGTGGACGATATGGGTGTCTAGAGTTAACCCACCAACTGATAATAATAGACGACAAATAAATTTTATCCTGCATTGGTGTAACGACTGGAGAGTCATCCTTCATCCCTGAGTCCCTCCTCGAAAATACAAAACAAAGACACGTGCTGGGCCCTTACCAAACTTTACCTCTATCAGTGACATGTTTACAACACCCCATTACTCAAAGACAGATTCACAACACTAGCTCACAAACATAAACAAACAATAGACACAATAAACACCTTAACTTTTTTATATGCAAAAACGGCTCGTTTGGGTTGAGAAAATATTTTACATACCAGAGCGAACAACGTTTCGACCTTCTTCAGTCATCGTAAGGTTCAACCCAAACGAGCCGTTTTTGCATATAAAATTCTCAACAAGTGGGTTTCTCGACATCACTGATTGTTATTTCAAACACCTTAACTGTCAAGCTTAATACTTTGACCAGTGTCCACACGAAACAATATCTCCGTTCCACAAACTCATGCCTCCAAAACACCTTAAAACAACATTTAACAAAAAATGCTCCCAGTCACCACGTGACTCTTGTCATGAGTAGTTTGTTCAATGTTTTTCCCCCCTGTTTTGTTTCTAGTCACATCATCATCCTTGATTATATTATATTATCTTCTCTAAGCCAACTGGACTCTTTTTCCGTATTTCTTTGTCCCACTCACTCCGTCTACATACCAATGGATCGAAGTAAAACCAACCCACGAAATAAACCATTAAAATCATGAATATAACAGTTACACATTTTATCGTGAGCGGAGCGACAGAACATATTAATACACCTGACAACCCTGTTTGAGAAATTTCCTTTAAAAGCTGAATTCCTGCCACGAAATGTTTGATTTTTTGTTTCCATCTCTATAGGAGGTAGTGACATTACACCATTAACGATATTTACATACTATCACAGAACTCTAAAAACTCCTAGGCTGTAAAAGGTTCTGCACGTGAATGTCGAGCAGTTTGATTCGAGTAAGTTCATTGACCACCAATATGCATTCCAGAAGGTTTCGCTGACTTAATGATCTCTAGGCCAAAGTCACGAGCGTTTCAGAATACTCAATACTTTTCTACTAGTTTAGGAATATTTTGTGAGAATCAGTCACGTTACTTATGGTTAGGTTTCTGATCAAGTTTATTTGGATTTCAAATTCTGACCAAGTATCGACTTCAGTATTAAAATCATTACAGCAATATAATTTGTTACCAAAACTACTACGTAACACTAGCACTAAGTAAATCGAGTGTCAAAAATTTCTACAAATAAGAATATTTAATTTTTACCATAAAATCATCATTACATGTGAAAAAACAACAACAACACGATAGAAACTAGTGTATTATAACATTCTGTATCAATGTGAACAGGAAATATATAACGGGATGCTAATGACACCATTAGTAGTTATTGCAAATATGTTAGTTATTCATGGTTATCTTACTATACGTTTTGTGAAGATTCTCGTTTGATCATGTCGGATTAGACCGTTTTGTATGGATAGTAGCTTGTAGTTAGATTTCAACATATTGGTTTATATACATCAATAGTAATGTGTAGTTGGATTGTAGCTTATTGGTTTATATACATCAATAGTAGTGTGTAGTTAGATTGTAGCTTATTGGTTTATAAGGATCCGTAAACTATTACGGTAGCGAATAAAAAATACAGACTATTTCCAAAGATGCTTGTTTCGACTAATATCGAGAAATATATGTTGGTGAAATATAGAAACTTTTAGAATCAAAGTAAGAAATGGGTAATTGTAGTTTTCAAATATTTCTTATCCATAATGAATCAAAATGTTAGTAAATAATGACAACTAATTACATTCATGTAAAACATGACAGTTAGTGACATTCATGTAAAACATGACTGATAGTGACATCCAAGTAAAACATTACCAGATAGTAACATCCAAGTAAAACATTACCAGATAGTGACATCCAAGTAAAACATTACCAGATAGTGACATCCAAGTAAAACATGACTGATAGTAACATCCAAGTAAAACATTACCAGATAGTAACATCCAAGTAAAATATGACTGATAATGACATCCAAGTATATCTTAATCGTTATTCGTTCAGCCTTAGGAACAAGAATCCAATTCAACACAGAGATCGTTTCTCATATTATTATACCACTTACAACAGTATCAAAACAAGACAGTTAGAGTCAAGGGCCTCACGATTGTAAGTTACACCGGAGGGACAAAAGGAACTGATTAAAACAAATACTATACAACTGGTCATTCATACCCATAGGACTTGCTGGGCCTAGTTTAGTTTTAGTTTGAAGTATGTTATTTCTTGCAGCCCTGTGGGTTTATATGTAATTTTCCTTTGCAAGATAAGACAGGAACACTCTCTAACGGCTGTAGCATGGTACACTTGAGACACCTTTTATGTCTTTTACACTTTACAAAGTTTCTCGATCGCCGTTTCCTTCGCTTAGTCACGAGGACTTGACAACCACAGCTCGTGCAACTGGCACGCGAACGTAATTTCAATTAGCAAAGTTGGTAGAATCTCTCGGTATATGTCTTTAAAAATTTACTCGGAAATAACAACTGACAGAGACACTTCAGCTATCAAATTCCAATTTTCATGTCCTTTGAAGGTCACATAACATATCTGTTCTGATAGACTAGCCTTCGTAGGACAACTACTTTTCTAAGTTGTTTAGGGTTACATGAAACAGAACAAAGTCAGGCTGTTTTGTGTATGTAAGTTAACGTTTATATGTTTGAAACTTCTCGATGTATTTCTGTGTCGTTACAATTTTTGAAGTGATAAACTAGAAGGAAAACAGCGAGTCAGTAATACTAATCACTAATTGTAAAGCTACTCTTTTCACCAACGAATAGTATGGATGACTGTCGTAATATAATGTCCTCATGGCTGAAATGGCAAAAATGTTCGATAACGGATTTCGATCCCGGGACTCAGAAAATACTAGTTAAGCATCCTTATTAAGAAGCTACAAATGAGTAGAACGTTCTTCATATGAGTGGGGTGAATATTAATGATATAATTCGTTAATGTAACATAACTGTCGATATAAAGGTACAAAAGTAATTAATATGTTAAAACAAAGAGGCTACAGTGATAAAACCTTAATGTTATTATTGGTACATCGACATCATGAAAACTTTGATGTAATTGTTGGTATTTAGATATTACATTCATTTATCAAAAATTATCTTAATTTATTTGGAAATAACATGTTAATGGATTGTCAACAATTTCAAAATACCAATAAAACAAAGTGGAGTGTACTGTTATCATTTTTACTTTAATTAAAATGTTATGTTGCGAAACCATGAGCGACAGTAGCGTATACCCTATAACTGATTATTAAAATTTGTGTGAATTATTAAATGGTTTTATTTAATCAGCTGTTGCTGTAGGGGTTTGACGAGAGTCACCTTTTTCGTAGTTACACTGTTGTAACACACCATTATTTTGATTTGGTTTCTTCTGCAACATTGTCCAATAGTCTAACTGTGCTCTGCCCATCGCATAGAATCGAACTCCGGAATAAAGTGCTATCAATAAACTCTGGCGATTTTGTTAGTAATTATATATTTCATACAAACTTAGAAAAGGGTCCGGTTCTCAACAATATTTTAAATAATAGGTCATTAATAAATAAATCTATTTGATAATATTTGATTCACAGGTCAGTTCAATGTTTTAATATGTAAAAAATATTTTAAATAATAGGTCATTAATAAATAAATCTATATGATGATATTTGATTCAAAGGTCAGTTCAATGTTTTAATATGTAATATGTATTTAAAAAATAGGTCATTAATAAATAAATCCATATGATAATATTTGATTCACAGGTCAGTTCAATGTTTTAATATGTAATAAATATTTAAATAATAGGTCATTAATAAATAAATATGTATGATAATATTTGATTCACAGGTCACTTCAATGTTTTAATATGTAATAACTATTTAAATAATAGGTCATTAATAAATGTTGGACGTTCAAAAGGTTTTACCGAAGAACCTTTGTTTAACGAGGGGAATTACAAAGAACATCCCAAGGGTCAAGAGTTCACATAATGAAGTTCAAAAGTTAGTGACACACATTGATAAAAATACAAAACTTTGTTAGCTGTTCACTGAAAAACTAACAAAGAAAACAGTTGGGAAACAAAACTACCTAGATAGCATTCAGAAGAGACTTACCTGAATAAAATTACTCGATTGAATATTTTCAGTAAAGAACTCTGAAGTAAGGTATTTTAAATAACAAAATGCTATACTATGTGATCTAACTTATTATGTAAGAAGTATTTCATAACAGTTTATCTCTCTCAATGTTAAAAATCGAGTTTAGACATCCGTGATTGGTACAGCACAAATAGCTTGATCTGTAGCTTCGTGCATGATAAAAAGTAAACAGAAACATTAGTTGGACAGGAATAAAAATATAGTAATATTAGTTTCATTGAGTTTACAAAGATTCCTATAACCCTATTTCTGGCACAACATTTCCAGGTGGTAGGGGTGTTTGACTCGTAATCTGAGGGTCGCGGATTAGAATCATCTTAACTTCAAACATGCTCGCCCTTTCAGCCGTGTGAGCATTATAATGTGACGATCAATCCCACTCTTTGTTGGTAAAAAGAGTTGGTGGAGGGTGTTGATGACTAGCTGCCTTCCATCTAGCCTTACACTGCTAAACTAGGGATGGCTAGCACAGATAGTCCATGTGCAGTTTTGTACGAAATTCAAAAACGAACAAACAATCAACCCTTTTCCGTAATATTTAAGATTTTGTTACGTGATTATACTGTGTGTACTTTTCTTACAGCGAAGTCACATGGGGCTATCTGCTAAGTCCACCAAGGGGAATTGAATCCCTGATTTCAGCGTTGTAAGTCCGCATACTTACCGCTAGGGATACGTCATTTTCGTGCTTAGGTCATTTTATTTTCTTTAACATGTAATCTCATTAGTTCATGGCTCGTTCCGTGTTTATCTCACTATAGACTTACTTCCCTTGTCCGGATATCTCCTTTCGATTCATTTTAGCTTCGTTATTTTATCAACTGCCTATATTCTGATTCCATTACATATCATATTTCATTAATGTTTTACCCAGTGGTGTTCTACGTTTCGTTTGTATCACGTGCACTATTTCAGTTATAGCGATACTTAAAAAACATATTTGTATAGTTTAATGTTTGTAAATTATTTCCTTTGACTCTGAATAAAACTATATTATGTTGAATACATTTAGGTAGAGACAAGAAATATCCTATGCCACTGCAAGTGGTAATAAGTTTGAAGTCATCCGTAAAAGAGAACAATCAGGGGAAGATTTATCGTCTATCGATGTAGCGGAGGCTTAAGAGTGTTGTGCAACAAGAGAAAGTGTAAACTTACTAGATATAGTAGAATATACAAACATTATAATAAGATGTTACATAGTAGCTCCATAAATAATAATATCACTCAAAGTAATAGAAGAGGCAGTCATCTCTCATGTAGATTTATTACATTCAGCAGATGTATAAAAAAATGCAAGTGACAACTTCGGCATTCAATAGGCATAAAAACTTGAAGCCTTTCTGTATCATCAAAATAACTTTTATAACTAACCGTCCAACTTTACACCCTAGTATCCTGTAACCTAAAACTTTACCAACCATTAAGTTATTTGCACAACAAACAGATTTTCGATTTTCCTTACTTCGTTAATAAATCCTCTGTGATTTTTCTAACAATAAAGGGCTGAACATAACTGTTTAAATAAACATATTCACTTAGTTACCCAGCTGTGGCTTAGGAAGTGGTTACAGATTTACGATTATTGGATAATAATATTTATTGCACGTGAAAACAGCGCGGGATGTTTATCCATCTGGTGGTAATGAATTGACTTACTATACATACGGATTATTTATGTACTTGGAACAAATATTATTATCATCTCCATATTGACTGAGGTTGAATTATTAAATATGTTTTTAAAAATGTATAAACGTATCACTGT
This sequence comes from Carcinoscorpius rotundicauda, assembly GCA_011833715.1. Taxonomy (NCBI): domain Eukaryota; kingdom Metazoa; phylum Arthropoda; class Merostomata; order Xiphosura; family Limulidae; genus Carcinoscorpius; species Carcinoscorpius rotundicauda. The sequence continues at coordinate 24,726 of CM022391.1, read as the reverse complement.
GTATTTCTAGCATTCTAAAATATAGACAGGTTTTTCAATCTTAGATCAATTTAAAGTTGTATTATAAAAATACATGCACACTTACTTAAAAACATTGCTTTCAAGAAGAGACAAAAAGATCTCCTTTGGTACAGAGTTAAGTCTTCAAATTTACAATGATACAGTCACGAATTCGATTCCGCACTGTGGATACAGTAAACAACCCAAAGTCGCCTTGTTTTAAGAAAAACACACATTTACCCGATATGTTGTTAACTATTGGTTACTAAATCATACACACTCTAAAAAACACAAGATTAAAAACATTTCTGTTAAGAAAACATGAGAAACTATAATATGATAATAAAATAATTATAATTAGATATACCGTGTATTATTCATAATAGAAACGATGTTAGACCTAACTAGATATACCGTGTATTATTCATAATAGAAACGATGTTAGACCTAACTAGATATACCGTGTATTATTCATAATAGAAACGATGTTAGACCTAACTAGATATACCGTGTATTATTCATAATAGAAACGATGTTAGACCTAACTAGATGTATCGTGTATTATTCATAATAGAAACGATGTTAGACCTAACTAGATGTATCGTGTATTATTCATAATAGAAACGATGTTAGACCTAACTAGATGTATCGTGTATTATTCATAATAGAAACAATGTTAGACCTGACTAGATATACTGTGTATTATTCACCTGCAAGACTCAACTTGTGAACAAATGTAGAAAGATGAAATAATTGGGTTAGTCAACCTTTATTTCAGTGTTCTCTGTATTTTTTGATTTTGTAACTTACCAGTGTGGCACGTTTTGACTAAGTATAGATAAAGTTAAACATCCCAGACTTCACAGTTTGTAACTTACCAGTGTGGCACGTTTTGACTAAATTTAGATGAAGTTAAACATCCCAGACTCCATAGTTTGTAAGTTACCTGTGTGGCACGTTTTGACTAAAGTTTAGATACACCAGAGTACTAAATATTACTAATAATATCATTATAATAAAAATACCAATCTCCGGATATGTACTTGTATTAATTTTAATTGCCTTGTAGCGTTTGGTAGTAACTTTATGTACATTACTTTGTGGCATTTTTAAAAGAAATATTCGATTCAACAAGGGTTAGTACAGCAGTTTTGATATCAGACCTAAGATGGTTAACCGTATTTCAATTTACTGATTATGAAATTGACTCGCTGTTCGTTAATTTTGTGATGTTACTTATCGAAACATATTAATATAAGTGGTGAGAGATTTTTGCCAGTCTCTCACCGTTATGGACGTTTTTGTGATGAGAGGTTTTTGCCGGTCTCTCACTGTTGTAGACGTGTTTGTGTTGAGAGGTTTTTGCCAGTCTTTCACTGTTGTAGACGTGTTCGTGTTGAGAGGCTTTTTCCAGTCTCTCACTATTGTAGACGTGTTTGTGTGGAGAGGTTTTTGCCAATCTCTCACTGTTATAGACGTGTTTGTGTTGAGAGGTTTTTGTCAGTCTCTCACTGCTGTAGACATGTTTGTGTTGAGAGGTTTTTGTCAGTCTCTCACTGTTACAGACGTGTTTGTGTTGAGAGGTTTTTTCCGGTCTCTCACTGTTATAGACGTGTTTGTGTTGACAGGTTTTTGCCAGTCTCTCACTGTTGTAGACGTGTGTGTGTTGAGAGGTTTTTTCCGGTCTCTCACTGTTATAGACGTGTTTGTGTTGACAGGTTTTTGCCAGTCTCTTACTGTTGTAGACGTGTTCGTGTTGAGAGGTTTTTGCCAGTCTCTCACTGTTGTAGACATGTTTGTGTTGACAGGTTTTTGCCAGTCTCTCACTGTTGTAGACGTGTGTGTGTTGAGAGGTTTTTTCCGGTCTCTCACTGTTATAGACGTGTTTGTGTTGACAGGTTTTTGCCAGTCTCTCACTGTTATAGACATATTTGTGTTGAGAGGTTTTTGTCAGTCTCTCACTGTTGTAGACGTGTTTGTGTTGAGAGGTTTTTGTCAGTATCTCACTATTATAGACGTGTTTGTGGTTCTAGATGTGAATCTTTGCTTCAATTTAACACATTCTGAAGACATCTGGAATTTTTCTATAGTTCTTATAAGATGTTTGAATAACTTTTCATAGTCATGATTTTTATATTTCTTATTACGTTGAAAACTGTGTTTTATTTTTCTGGACACAAATCTCATACGTCTAACGACATAAGTATTAAAGGACATCCTACCTGCATAGTTTACATATAATAACGTTCATTCTAACAACTAACTATTTATGACTTTAAACGTTCACAAATGTTCCAGTATTCGGAATGACTGTGGGTAAAATTGAACGATCATCCAGTGATTAGTAATAAATAACATATATATATCTGGGGTTAGGTTACAAGAAGTATCTGGCTAGTCTGTATATATTACTTATAATATTCAGTTAACTATCTAAATATGAACACTATTTATCAACTTAAGTTACAATACCTAAAGTTAATTATATTCCATAAATATGACATACTCAAGCAAGTTATGTAAAGTGTTACAATAGGTGGTTAGAGAAACTACGAACGAAGCCGTATGACAGAATTTAGGTGTTTATATTGATTTAGTAATCAATGATATATATATATACAAATACAATCTTTTGTATTTAGTGTACTAACGTACTCAGGAAAGAAAATTCAAGTTGGCATTCTTTTTTATGTGTATAATATAATTGTCTTTATTTAGAATGTTTCTGTTGGAAAGTTTGGTACATCGTATTGAGGTTTAACGATCGAATGAGCTATTAAAACGTAAGGTCCATACAGAAGGTCCATTTGCGAAGAATCGTCTCTAAAATATAATAGATAAACTACAGAAAAGGCAACTTACTCCAAAGCACCTACCGCCAACACCTACGCTAATCTTACAGCATACACACCATTGTAAGCTCGAGTTACAACACCCGTGCTTTACCTCAAAACAAACAAACTTATAACCTCTTCCCCCCTAGCAAACCACGTTTTTTGTGACAGTAGGTCGCGTCAGGAGACGCTAGCCAGACCTAGCGATGTGAGATGAAATTTAAAAATAAATCTCGAAATGAAGACCATCTCATAAATAATGTTCGAAAATGTAATACAGAAAGTTCGTCATCGTTTCTCTCTTTGTAGAAAGTTTTAATGGGTAAAATGTATAGTAGTACGTGTATAAAATATTCAAACAAATAAAACAAATTAACCCAGCTCCACTTTTATCGATAATTAATCAAATAAACCCTAATGAAGATGGATGTGTCTGAAGAGCACATTAGACAGACATATAATGTTTCATGAGTTTAAAGAAGCAAGTAGTACAGTAGAAACGACACGAAACATTCAAGGTGTTTATGGTGCTGAGTCTCTCAATGAAAGAAAATGTCTGAGGTTGTTTCAGAAGTTCAGATCAGGTGACTACAGCTTAAGTGATGAGCCACGTTCAGGTCATCCTGTTAAGTTTAATGATGACTTGCTGCTGGTTGCACTGATGAAGATTGTGCTGTAACAGTTGAAGAACTTGTACAGAAGCTTAATTCAACCCATTCAATAGTTCACCGTCATCTGCGCAATGGCTTGAAAAGGTGTAAAAACTTTGAAAATGGGTCCCCCATAGTTTGACAAAAGCCAACTTTAAAGCAAGCGTGGACATTTGCACTTCTCTTTCCTATGCAAAAACGGCTCGTTTGGGTTGAGAAAATATTTTACATAGAAGAGCGAACAACCTTTCGACCTTCTTCGGTCATCGTCAGGTTCAACCCAAATGAGCCGTTTTTGCATATAAAATTCTCAACAAGTGGGTTTTTCAACATCACTGATTTGCACTTCTCTGCACTCTTGTGAACATAACTCACCTTTCTTAGACAGGTTAGTGACTGGAGATGAAAAATGGATGCATTATTTAAAAATGTTAAGCGCCGAAGACAATGGCTCAGTACAGGTAACCTGGGTAAAGCACAGTTCAAAATGGACCTCCACTCTAGGAAAGCCTTGTTAAGCGTTTGTTGGGATATTGTTGGTGTGATCAACTTTGAGTTGCTGCCACTTTAAGTAACGATTACATCAGACTTCTATTGTCAACACTTAGGGCGCTTGAATGTTGCACTGAAAGAAAGAAGGTTTGCTTTGATCAATCGTAATGGAGTGTTACACGAGGATAATGCATGACTCCATACAGCAAGGATCACATCTGCCAAATTTCAAGAGCTAGACTGGACAAAAAACAACATCCATATTCTCCTTATTATCCAGACCTTTCCTCATCTGATTATCATTTATTCCAAAGCTTGCAGAATAATCTTGATAGAAAACAGCTTGAAGATATCAAAACTACCCTCTCTACATTCTTTTCCTTCAAACCTCAATAATTTTATAGACGTGGTATTCAGAAGCTTTTGAACTGTTGGCAGGAAGTAGTTAATAATAATGGAACATACATTGTGGATTAAATAACATTAAAACCATTTGAAATCTTTTCTCTTTTTCTGAACCTAAAATCGGACGTTACTTAAGGGATGACCTGATAAAATGTGAAAGGAAAAAAAAAGCATAATACTATTTTATAACATATAATTTTATTGTTTGTTTCATGTTATTACAAATTAAAAACATATAACACTATTTTGTAACGTACAATTTTAGTGTGTGTTTACCGTTGTTTTCAATTAAATTTTGGTTTGAAAACATGAAAGTTGAGCGAATATTTCATTTAAGAAACTATAATCAGTTTATCATATAACAAATACCCATGTTGATGATTATCTATTTCAATGCAACGTTTCGTCTTTGTAAGTGAAGTATGTTCACGTACAACATTCAACTGGCTGTTTTGTATCTCTCTATATACGTTCTATAATTGAGTGGGTAACCCTTTAAAAAGAAAGTAGTGTAATATATACCTTATGCTTGAAGTATATATATTAATGGGTATGTTCTCATGCATATACAAATCATGCCAAAAACGTGGAAGAGATATGGTTGAATGTTAAGCCTATTAGAAGAAGAAATCCTACATACGAGATGAAAGCAAGATGGCGTCATTAAAGGCGGTGCACTCGTTAGAGGGGAAAGGACATTTTATCAAGTCCACAAGGTTCGATTAAGTAAGTATACGTGTGACTAATCGTACTGTTTTTAATGTAAGATATTAAATTATAGTAAAATTCTTACTTAATTACTTTAAAAACTAATTAGCTGTAATTTATAATACTGGGAAAAAATAATTAATTCAGAATATTGTAATGTAACCAAATATGATACAAATTAGTGTTGTAATTAACATGTAAATTATAAAGGTGTAATTAGTAATAAGTTATTCATATCACGCTCTCTTGTATCATGCTCCATTTACAGAACTATCATGATATCGCATTCCAGTGACTTCCAAAGATTAAAAAAATTTGCCTCGTATTTTTACAACAATAGACCTGCGTTCCATTTGAACTTGTTACTTCGGAAGAACACTGAATTTACAGAAATTAAGAACATCTATGAATTAACCCTGATCGAATGTCACGTCTGCAGTTAATACAACACTGTGTTTAATTTTCGCATACAATTTAATTTTGTATAAACATGCTCTAATAAATTGCTTATACATAAAAACCTTACATCTGGCAAAGACGAACTGCAAATAGTGAACGGTTAGAAAGAAAGTTTATCTGTTAGAGGATCATTTGTGTTTTGTTTTTAAGATAATTATAAAAACAAAGAGAGATAACTAGTTTTAGAACTGACGATGTAGACCCAAAACTACTTTTGGTGTCCTGTTTTTTTCATAAAACTTCTACACTGATAGTAACAGTGACTTTATTCAGAGTCAACCAACCGAATAGTCAGAAGCTTCATGGAAAAACAGGACACCAAAAGTTAAGTAATTAATGTGTTATGACCATTTGCAAATATCGACTGTAGCACATTAATTACTCAACTCTTGGTGTCCTGTTTTTCCATGAAGCTTCTTATTGTTCGGTTAGTTGACTCTGAATAAAACCACTGTTACTATTGGTGTAGAACGAACTTTTCTAATCGGCTAATTCTCAATCGTGACTTGTGTCAATGCTGCTGTGTTTAAATAATTATATTTCATTCCTTATTAGTAATTTAATATTAAATATAAAATTCACGCAATGCGTACACTAGCTGTCATTAATTTAGTTGTGATAGAGTAGAGGGAAGGAACTAGTCAACATCGCGCACTTTGGGATTGACTGTTCATTATTATAATACCACCAATGGGATTCGAACCCTAACTTTCTGGTCATGGTGGGTTTGAGTAATAGTTTAACTAACAACTAATTTCGGTGTTCAAACAATATTGCAGGATTAAGCCTAATCTAACTTTCGCAGTTATTTATTGGACCAGATGTTTAATAATGTCATTACAAAATGTGATCTGTAGTTTCATCATTAAACAGTTGGTACATTAAATATTGTAGAATTAGCAACAATGGTACGATATTACTTATACACCTAAATGATTTTAAGTCTGTATACGATAAATGAAAAAAAGATTCAAAAACACCATAGATATTATACACACATCGACATTAAAAACACAATAGATATTACACACACATCGACATTTAAAAACAATACATATTATACACACATCGACATTTAAAAACACAATAGATATTATACACACATCGACATTTAAAAACACCATAGATATTATACACACATCGACATTTAAAACACAGTAGATATTATAACACATCGACATTAAAAACAATATATATTATACACACATCGACATTAAAAACACAATAGATATTATACACACATCGACATTAAAAACACCATAGATATTATACACACATCGACATTTAAAAACACCATAGATATTATACACACATCGACATTTAAAACTCACAGTAGATATTATATACACATCGACCATTTAAAAACAATATTATTATAACACATCGACATTTAAAAACACAATAGATATTATACACACATCGACATTTAAAAACGCATAGATATTATTACACGCATCGACATTTAAAAACGCCATAGAATTATTAGCACGCATCGACATTTAAAAACCGCCATAGATATATACACATAGACATTTAAAAACGCCCATAGATATATACACACATCGACATTAAAAACGCCATAGTATTTATACACGCATCGACATTTAAAAACGCCATAGATATTATACACGCATCGACATTTAAAAAACGCCATAGTATTATACAACGACATTTTAAGAAGCCTAGTTGATTTGATTTTTCTCACAATCCTGAAATCAGATAAACTGTAGTCCACAGAAGATGGTGTGGCGAATGCAAAAAAATACATTAGGTCTGTTTGTTTCTTTTGAATATCACTCAAAGCTACACGAAAGCTATCTGCGCTAGCCGTCCATAATTTAGCAGTGTAAGGACTAGAGGGAAGGCAGCTAGTCATCATCACCTACTTTCCAACTCTCGGGCTACTCTTTTGCTATCGAATAGTGAGATTGGCCGTTATGTTATACGCTCCCATGACTGAAATGGCGAGCATGTTTGGTGTGACAGGGATTCGAACTCGCAACATTCAGATTACGAGTCGAGTGCCTTAACCACCTGGCCATGCCGGTACCATTAGGCCTGTAAGTCATAAGGTATTTTTTCAGTTTTACATTTGGTGTAAGGAAAAACACTTCCGTAACATATGAATTTAATCAGGCATTTACGTCGTACCGATAAAGATGTAAGTATCTCTAACATTTTTAATTATCTTATAAAATTCCAAATTTTTATATAAAACTACAAAAAGTTCTATTTTGATTAAATGTTCCACGTGGAAATTACTGATTACCTCGATCTCTCAGAGTTCCGGATGAAAATGCTTAAATCCTTGTATTAATTATTCCTGACTGTTGATGAATATTTACACTACACTTAAGTGTCACATGAAGAAACTCTAAGACTGGCGTCTTCTTGCCAAAAGATCAGCTAGACTAGAGGAATCTAGAATTGTTTGTTTAAGTTTGTTGCTATGTAGTTATTACGTGCCACGCCCCTGGTGGATCTCGAGCGAGAATGATACTCAAATATCCCAGTAGCACAAGTTTTCTCTCTTCACATACGACATAGCTTAACTCCCTTCCTTCATTCATTGATGAAACTATTAATTTACACAGAACTTGTATCTATATTAGGCTGAGAAATATTATTTTATTTTTAAACTTCTTTTAAATAATTGACAGTTTGTTCGTTTCTTTTGTGCACCAGGCATGACCTGATGTTTAGGTTGGTTGGTTGGCGCTAAATGGTGCAAAGTAAGTAGGCTATATGCGCCAAACAACCAGTAAAGAAATTAAAAGTAAAGTAACATAATTAAAATTTGTAAAAATGAATCATGTTAAAACAAAACAAGTTTAATTTTTGAATTAAAAACTTAAATAACATTAAATACAATTTTTAAATCTAGTTTATAGCAGTTCGAGAGAAAGTAAAGTAACACAAGTTTTAAAAGACTTTTTGGAGCAGTATTTTAATTGTTATAACTTACCAGGATGACAAATGTGTAGCTTCAAACATCAGCGTTAGTCACCTGGAGTCGGTTTTTCAGTCCTGGTTTCGAGTTATTTGACGTCACTGCCATTTTCTAACTTAGTATCGAACTAATTTTACTTTAGTTCATAAAAATAAATCGTGTTAAAAACAAAGTCTAACTTATGAATTAAAAACTTAAAGAACGTTAAAGAGGTCACTGGCCTGATTATTAGGACACTCGGTTCGCAAGTCGCGGATTACGAGTTTGAATCCCGTCATCGAACATGTCCTTTCAGCCATAAGGACGGTGTAATATGCAATACATTCCCACTATTTTTTGTTAAAGTTTTTGTTCGCAATTCTTAGCTTGTTCTAATGTCTTCCCTCAGTCTCGATGACAGTTCTGATAAACATCTTATATAGTTAACTGTGTATCGTACACTGTCATTAACTGTGTGTCATATACTGTTATTAACTGTGTGTCATACACTGTCACTAACTGTGTGTCATAAACTATCATTAATTGCGTATCATATACTGTTATTAACTGTGTATCATATACTGTCATATCGATTTTCTACTTTTTACACTAGATAACTTTTACCAAAACCCAAGTTCCACTTTTTGCCAGTTTTTTTTACTATTAAACCAATGAATACACAAGTTCCAGGATCGATACATTGCAATTTAAAACCGTTGGTTGTTTTGTGATTTGAAATAGAAAACACTTTGTCAAAAATGCGACACTACGAAACATTAGGCGAAACCCTGTCACCGAGAGATCGACCTTGTGTATGTTAGCTATGACAACGTCAACCCAGAGATCGACCTTGTGTATGTTAGCTATGACAATGTTAACCCAGAGATCGACCTTGTGTATGTTAGCTGTGACAACGTTAACCTTGAGATCGACCTTGTGTATGTTAGCTGTGACAACGTTAACCTAGAGATCCACCTTGTGTATGTTAGCTATGACAACGTTAACCTTGAGATCCACATTGTGTATGTTAACTATGACAACGTTAACCTAGAGATCGACCTTGTGTATGTTAGCTATGAGACGTCAGTTTTGTACGTTTTAAGTTTGGTGAATCTGACACACTGTGAACTACATTGAATCAAATGTTAAGTGTTCACGTATTGAAAATTTCAGACAACACTTAAAATAAATTCCTGTTTTTATAAAACTGAAAACATAGTCTCATTTCTTCGTCCTCGTGTTATTGTTTTTCGTCGTGTTTTTATGTTACAATCAATTCTACTATTCGTTGGTGAGAGAGTAGCTTAAGAGATGGCAGTTGGTAGCGATGACTAGCTGACTTCCCTCTAGTCTCTTCACTACTAATGTTGGGACGGCTAGATGAGGTCGCCCTCTTCTCAACCCCAGTTACCTGGAGTATGGTTGGGGTGAATTATCTTACATGGGCTATCTGTGCTCTGGCATGATTTTTCTTGAGTCAGATAATTGTATGTAATAAAGCACCTGATGAAATTTTTAAAATATTCAGCTACTTTTTTATATAAACACACCATTCATAGATTCGTTCGATTTATACAAAATTTGTTTTAAAAAACTTATTCAGTGTTAAAGATAACCTAGACACTTTTTAAAATGTTTCGAGTTTTAACAGTCACACCGAGGAATACTCTCGGAACAATGTTTACCAATAATAAAAGACTGGAGAGTTGTTTCTAAGCCAACTTACCCCCAAGATAAGAAGTTATTAAAGCAACTTATCTTGGAAATTCACAGAAAGAGGCTGCAGAAGAGAAAAACTGAAATATGGTTTCGTAAACCTGAAACAGTTTACTTACCGATTCTTGGTCTGAATTCATACAACATACTTTGTTATTGGTAACATACGTTCATTTATCCTTTTTATACTAAAGGTGTTTGACAGATTAAAGTCATCCCGTGTAATCTTTATTACAACTCCAGTAGTTTAGAGTTGTTAAAGTCATCCCGTGTAATCTTTATTACAACTCCAGTTGTTTAGAGTTGTAGTTTGATCAAATATATCTTTGATGGCTGACTTATAAAGATGTTTTCTGTCTTTTATAGAATTTTAAATTAAAATTTATTATCTTGAATGGCCATCTAAGTGGTCATCATTTAATCTCAAAATGAAACTAGCGACAAAATGTGATGCTAATTTTATATGTTAGTGTTTTTTGTTTTTTTTTATTTAAACAATCTAAACTCAACATGCCTGTTAACCGTCTCTTCTCCCAGAGATCTGTTCTAGGCGGTAAAGACTTATTACTGTATATTGGTGACGTCAACTCGTGAAAGCAACATTAATAATTTATCTGCAGTAATTTGATAATGGAGACAAAAAAAAAAAGAGTTAATGGTAAGTTTGAGGTTAAACCTTCTAACATTACTTTCTTTGACACGTGTTTCGTATTTCTAGCCAATCATATTTACACACGCTACGACGGCTGTATCCTACAGTTTTTTATTGGAACTTATAAACCAATTGTCAGTAATTAGTGGTTCTGATACCTTAGAAACACCATCATAAAAAACAGGTAGCAGGATGTTTTATAATACAAATTAGTGGTGGATTAGTGCGAGGAACACCATTATAAAAAACAGGCTAAAAATAAATGTTTTAATTTTCTAATCAGTAGAGTAAACTGTTCTAGCAAATAAATAATATGGTTTGGTTTGGTTTGAATTTCGCGCAAAGCTACAAGAGAGCTATCTGCGCTAGCCGTCCCTAATTTTGTAGTATAAGACCAGAGAGAAGGCAGCTAGTCACCACAACCCGCCGTCAACTCTTGGGCTACTCTTTTACCAACGAATAGTGGGATTGATCGTTACATTATAATGCCCCACGGCTTAAAAGAGCGAGTTTGATGTTATGAGGATTCGACCCGCAACTCTCAGATTACAAGTCAATTGCCTTAACCACCTGGCCATGCCGGGCCCACACATGTGCCTGCCAGGGAACGAACCTGGGAAAATAATGTGTCTGTTTGATTTGCAGCAGAAATACAACGAGATATCTCGTTCACCGCGTAAATCAAACCCCGGATTTCAGCGTAGTAAATCCATAAAATTACCGTTGTCTTACAAAGAAACCTAATTATATGTATATATTTCAACCATAACACTCAACTTGTCATCAACAAAATGTGTTTATATACTGAAAAAATCTGCTCGACACCTTGAAATGAAATCAGTTTTGTAGAATGTTGTTATAAATAAAACACATTTAAAGTTTTGAAATCTTTATATCTTATTATGGGAATAAAATATCACCAAACACAGACTGAAAATCGTACATTTCATCGACGAAACAATAAAACAACAGCCAGGGAGAGGGTTTCTCTAGTCCGGCAGTATCGTCTAAGTTTTGACTGTGAGTTATTCCAAATCCAAAATAGAAGTCTACTTTCTTACAAGTAAAACATTAGCTCTTCAACTCGATGACGTTTAAGCGGTCTTTCTCAAACTGCATGGCCAGTTGTATCACTATAAGAAGTGGAGTGAATTTGTCCGTAAGCTGTGAAAGGATTCGACAAGTGAAAAATGTGATACTTTTAGAACGTACACTGTCACGACCTTCAGTGTTGAAAACTGTACACACTTGTACGCTGTAAAGATGATTCTCTTGTTTAGAGACCTCACTTGTGATCACGTTTACAATCAATGCAACATAACATTCACATATAAATTACACTATTATATTAGTGGAATTAAATCCCACATTTATTTCATTAAAGGTTTGATAATCACTATTGAATGGATTAGCTTCACCAAATTCCTTATTTAAACACTCAAGAACCCAGCCAGGGAAAAACTTTTGAAAATGGTAATCTGATATGGGAAGAAATTAAGAGTTATGAGAGTTAGGAGCTGAAATCAACATCCTTTGTAAATTTTGTTACCACAAAGTAATGTACTACAGACAATACGTGATAATAATACAGTGTCTACTATTAAAACAAAGTAATGTACTACAGAAAATACGTGATAATAATACAGTGTCTACTATTACAAGAAAGTAATGTACTACAGAAAATACGTGATAATAATACAGTGTTTACTATTACAAGAAAGTAATGTACTACAGACAATAAGTGATAACAATACGGCGTCTACTATTACAACAAAGTAATGTACTACAGACAATAAGTGATAACAATACGGTGTCTACTATTACAACAAAGTAATGTACTACAGACAATAAGTGATAACAATACGGTGTCTACTATTACAACAAAGTAATGTACTACAGACAATAAGTGATAACAATACGGTGTCTACTATTACAACAAAGTAATGTACTACAGACAATAAGTGATAATACGGTGTCTACTATTACAACAAAGTAATGTACTACAGACAATAAGTGATAATAATACAGTTTCTACTATTACAACAAAGTAATGTACTACAGACAATACGTGATAATAATACAGTTTCTACTATTACAACAAAGTAATGTACTACAGACAATACGTGATAATAATACAGTGTCTACTATTACAACAAAGTAATGTACCACAGACAATAAATGATAACAATACGGTGTCTACTATTACAACAAAGTAATGTACTACAGACAATAAGTGATAACAATACAGTGTCTACTATTTCAACAAAGTAATGTACTATAGACAGTACGTGATAATAATACAGTGTCTACAATTACAACAAAGTATTGTACTACAGACAGTACGTGATAATAATACAGTGTCTACTATTACAACAAAGTAATGTACCACAGACAATAAGTAATAACAATACGGTGTCTACAATTACAACAAAGTATTGTACTACAGACAGTAAGTGACAATAACACGGTGCCTACTATTACAACAAAGTAATGTATCATGGACAATAAGTGACAATTATACGGTGTCTACTATTGCAGCATAGTGATGCACTGCAAACAATAGTGATAATTATATGGTGTCTATTATTATGACAAAGCAACGTATTACTAACAGAAGTTGGTGAGTGTAAGCCATCTGTTGTGAGTAGTTTTCTATAATACGGTATAAATAGTTTGATAATGTGGTTAGACATCTATGAAATGTTAAAAGTAGTTTGATAATGTAACTTAATCATCGATTAAACGTTGTAAATAGTTTAATAATGTAAATTTACATCCGAAAACATTAAGAATAATTTAATAATTTAGATAAACATCTGTATAGTATTACAATTAATTTAATGATTTTGGTAAACATCTGTAAAACTTTGCAAATAATTTAATAATGTAAATAAACATCTCTAAACGTTATGGATATTTTAATAATGTAAATGATTAGCTGTAAAAATTTTTAATTAGTTGAATAATGTGGCTAAACATCTGTAAAACTTTGTAAGTGGTTAAATAACACTCATCTCAGATTTAAAGTGACTTTGTTAATATTTACGTTTAGATTTAAGCATATGTTAACGTTTCTCTCTGTCTTTTTCTGTTAAGTTTAATATCAACAATCACACCCATTTATTTTGAGTTTGAGTGAGAAAAAAATATCAAAAACAAAATATATGAGAGCAGTTTATAAATGACAGTGACTCCTCGGGGAAGTTTTAGGAACTAAATAAAACTATGAAATATTTTTTATATAACACAAGAATGTCTTTCTTATTAGTTGTATAACATATGCCACTTTGTTTTTACAGGATAACTCGTTGTACAGGAAGAGAACAAAGATACCTTGTACCTGTCTTGAAGTTAACGTTACATTTGCTGGAAATTTCTTTGTTATCTAATGAACAACATATCTACTGACCATGTTCTTAAACTGATCTATATTTCTAGAATATTTTTACAAGCGAACACAGTTTTCACCACTACTCCTAATAAACCAAGTATTACATAATAATTATGAGGAGAGTTAGCGAACTTTATTGCCATAACAATATTTACCAATGTAAACTGCGGGAGGTAAGCCTAAACACTTTTGGAATCAAGGTTATTCAAAAAAACTTAAATTATTTATTGGCATATTTAGAGCACTTCAGTTTTCTCGCTACTTTGTATATTTATAGTTAATTTTAAAGTATTGATGACGTATTTATACATAAAAACAGTGATTACAAGTTGAATTAAAGTCTAATCTAAGCGACTGAATAGCTCGGTCTAATAATATGTTTAATGAAGTGTTTGCTTGCTTTTCAAGCGTATTCAGTTAATTCTCTATTTCATTTCCACTTCATGTTTTTATACTAATTTATACACGTTATTAGACAACCAACCCCAGTGATCAGAAGCCTAGTTTACAGTAAATTTATATCCAATAGACAGTTGATTAAACATTCTACTTAAAGATACATATATTTGCATAACAATAACTAAACTCTTGTGCCTTATATACAATTTTTCAAGTTTACAATGAGCGAATTTATAATTAACATTTTCCTTCAGAGAATGATTAGATCATGACCAAGCATAATACATAATTTAATATTAGATTTCTAAAGATATTCACATTAAGATAATGTACCTTTTATTTCTATATTATACACAAGGGAATGTACGAAGCCTATTTTCTCTTTTATTTCGGTTTGTTTCGCCAAGAAACAAATGATAATATTTTTAAGTGTAATCCTAATTTGGCTCTAAGATTGATGTAATGTCTCGAAGTTTTTCTGTTATCCCCAAGGGTACTTGTAAATTATCAGATAGCTTTATGTTATAAATAGTGTACTTTGTTGGGATAACATTTGTGGTGCTTTGTGTTTTTGTTTTTGTCTGCGAAAGAAAATTGTTTTTATTCACGTGTTTCGCGATAAACGATAGCTTTTTTTTATATTACTTGCAAAGGAAATTCCACCAATTTGGTAAGTTAATACCTACACATTATGATTAACATTTTGTATAACAAGGTCTTAAGTACACGTTTTTCGTTATACATTTGAAAGTAAATTAATTCGAAAATTAGAAGTTTCATACAATATTGTCCACGCCCTTTCAGCTGTGGGGGCTGTATAATGTAAGAATTAATATCACTATTCGTTGGTAAAAGAGCAGTCCGAGAGTTGGCGGTAGGTGGTGATGGATAGCTGCCTTCCCTCTGGTATCACAGTACTAAATTATAGACGGCTAGCACAGACAGCCTTCGTGCAGTTTTCAGAAAACTTTAAAAAACAAACCATGTTGTCCTCAAGGGGCACAGCGGTAATTGTAAGTAAACGTTTACAAGACCGAACGGTTTTCGATATTTTTGGTGGACAAAATCACAGATAACAGCCTATTACATTGCTTTAGGCTTAACTACAATCAAATCGTACAATAGTAATTAGTCTTATTGTGGACAATTTACATTGTGTTTCCTTTCAAGTTTATTTTTCAGCAGTTATCAACTAAAATCTCATTTACATCCTTAAGTTTTAAAATAATGTGTAATATTAATGTGAACACATTATATGTATATTTAACTAAAATTTCATCTACATCCTTAAGTTTTAAAATAATGTGTAATATTAATGTGAACACATTTGTATATTTTACTAAAATTTCATCTACATCGTTAAGTTTTAAAATAATGTGTAATATTAATGTGAACTCATGAATTGTATATTTAACTAAAATTTCATCTACATCCTTAAGTTTCGAAAATATGTGTAATATTAATGTGAACCCATTATTTGTATATTCACTCAGCAGCGGACCGATATTTTCTTCATAAATCTCATCGTTTGGAATGGCAGTTTTCATCATGTTCTCTACACATTGAGTATCGATTAGTAAACTAACATCACGTTTACAAATCAACATTGCAATCTTTCTCATCTATAGTCTGTTTGTTTGAATTTTCACAGTAGGCTTCTTTAATAACTTTTTAATTTCAAATTAAGTCGGTTTAAACTAATTATTTCGTCTCTGTTTACACTATTATTTTAAAATGTTGTTTATAAGAGTTTTTATTATTCTGTAGCTAAACTCAGTAATAACATTTTAAGTGTGAAGCACAGTCATTCAGTGTTTAGTCGCATCAATCTATAAAAAACAAAATACGTTCAAATTTATTTTAAACTAAAATATATTATATTATACAGGGTGGTCGCTAGAAAAGCGGAAAATTTGACGGAACGATATCTCACAAGTTACCCTTCAAAACGCTACACGAGCTTGGATTTCTAGGTTAAGACGCTGCTCTGAAGTGCACGGACGACGTTTTGAGCATCTGTGAGTGTAATATAATACATGCCTTTAAAAAACCTTGTGAAAGTTATTCTTTGTAAAAATAAATAGCTGTTTGACAAATTTTCTGCTTTTCTAGCGACCACCCTGTATATTAATAATTTACAAACATAATTATAACAACCAGTGTCTGTTTGTCTTTGCTCCCGCTAATACAGCGGTATGTCTCCGGACTTACAACGCAAAAATCAGGGGTTTGATTCCCCTCGGTGGGCTGAGTAGATAGCCTTTGTGGCTTTGGTATACAAAAAACACAAACACACACTGTTTGTCTTGAAATTTTCGGTGCAGCTTACTTTAAAAGTAAGCGTGCTCGTGCATTTCATTTCGACGGATATAAACACACTTTTGTAGCCATTTTGGTGACGTGTTTAAAAAGCCCTAAAGTTTGGTTGTAGAACAGCATTATAAGTTTAGTAATTGATAGCATTAAGAATGGTAAAGTTTAGTCCTATCAACTAGAGTGAAAAACGTACACACCTTACAATGTTAAGATACCTTACAATCAGTGGCGTAGCAAAGGGGGGGCCGGAGGGGCGGCATTTTGAGGGGGTTAAAATAGAAAAAATTAAAATAATAAAAAGCTAAAAAAAAATCTGAAATTTTATACCAAAATGAAAATAAATATCTTGAGGACTTTCTGGAATTTTGAAGGTTAACGGATTATCAACGGCCAGCGAAGGGGGGGCAAATCTTGCGACCGCCCCGGGCGGCAAAAATAGTTGCTACGCCACTGCTTACAATGTTAACACACGTTGGACATGCTTAATAAATAAACAAAGGCTTAACTAATATTAGGCCTAAGCCATGTTGTTGTATTTGATTGTATTTACATTGAATAATTTACAAACATTCTGTATTTAAAGAAGAAATGTAACAACAGGTATACTCATTTGACCTCAGATCTCTTTCAGAACATAATGTTGTGAAGTTCTTGGTTCTTTCACACTACATTTAAATTTATTTTGTGTTTTCATGTCACACATGCTACTTCAAAAGGTAAAAGTGTTTTCTTACTGGAACACACGTTTTTTTTTGTCGGAAAAAAACAATCTTTCCATTAATGTTACCAAGTGAAGAATTTTGACGTTTAAGAAATTATGTGGAAAGTCAAATTGTATATTATGGTAACACTTGATATGGTAAATCATTAGTATGAATCGAAATATTCAGACAGTATTCCACCTACGATTGAGCAGATAGATGGCGATGTGATGCATATACAAGATATAATATTCTTACTTCACTACTGTGTTAAGATCTGTTTTGGTAATAGAAGTAAAGTTTCACAATTTGAAATGTAAATTGTTAGATAATTTTAAAACGAATTCAAGAGGGGGAGAATCCATAAGATTCTTAGACATATGACCGATGGTATGGGTTTTTTCAAAAAACTTTTAGGGGAATAATCTTATGTAACATTTATCTGTTATTGCAAAATAAATCGTCTTTTATAATTAAATGAAATTAAATAGTTTCCTTTCAACACAAGTTGCTACTCCAAAACTAAAACAAATTGATTATTATAAATCAACAATTTCTGTGCTCCTTACCGACAGTATCAATCTCAGTTCAACAGAAAGGATTTACCACGTGTCGCTTCTTCACTATTTCAATTTCAGGAATTCGACAATAACCGTTTAACACAACTTATACGTGAAACACGGTATACTATTTAACACAACTTATACTAAAAACACGATATACTGTTCAACACAACTTATACTGGAAACACGATATACTGTTTAACACAACTCATACCAGAAACACGATATACTGTTTAATACAGCTTATACTGGAAACACGATATACTGTTTAACACAACTCACATTGGAAACACGATATACTGTTTAACACAATTCATATCAGAAACACGATATACTGTTTTACACAACTTATACTGGAAACACGATATACTGTTTCACACAACTCATACTGGAAACACGATATACTGTTTAACACAACTCATACTGGAAACACGATATACTGTTTAACACAACTCATACTGGAAACACGATATACTGCTTAACACAACTTATACTGGAAACACGATACACTGTTTAACACAACTTACAATAGAAACACGATATATTGTTTAACACAACTTACAATAGAAACACGATATATTGTTTAACACAACTTACAATAGAAACACGATATATTGTTTAACACAATTTATACTGGAAACACGATATACTGTTTTATACAACTCATATCAGGAACACGACATACTGTTCAACACAACTCATACCGGAAACACGATATACTGTTTAACACAACTTATACTGGAAACACGATATACTGTTCAACACAACTCTTACTGGAAACACGATATACTGTTTAACACAACTCATACCAGAAACACGATATACTGTTTAATACAGCTTATACTGGAAACACGATATACTGTTTAACACAACTCACATTGGAAACACGATATACTGTTTAACACAATTCATATCAGAAACACGATATACTGTTTTACACAACTTATACTGGAAACACGATATACTGTTTCACACAACTCATACTGGAAACACGATATACTGTTTAACACAACTCATACTGGAAACACGATATACTGTTTAACACAACTCATACTGGAAACACGATATACTGTTTAACACAACTTATACTGGAAACACGATACACTGTTTAACACAACTTACAATAGAAACACGATATATTGTTTAACACAACTTACAATAGAAACACGATATATTGTTTAACACAACTTACAATAGAAACACGATATATTGTTTAACACAACTTACAATAGAAGCACGATATATTGTTTAACACAATTTATACCGGAAACACGATATACTGTTTAACACAACTTATACTGGAAACACGATATACTGTTCAACACAACTCTTACTGGAAACACGATATACTGTTTAACACAACTCATACGAGAATCACGATATACTGTTTAATACAGCTTATACTGGAAACACGATATACTGTTTCACACAACTCATACTGGAAACACGATATACTGTTTAACACAACTCATACTGGAAACACGATATACTGTTTAACACAACTCATACTGGAAACACGATATACTGCTTAACACAACTTACAATAGAAACACGATATATTTTTTAACACAATTTATACTGGAAACACGATATACTGTTTTATACAACTCATACCAGGAACACGACATACTGTTCAACACAACTCATACCGGAAACACGATATACTGTTTAACACAACTTATACTGGAAACACGATATACTGTTCAACACAACTCTTACTGGAAAAACGATATACTGTTTAACAGAACTCATACTGGAAACACGATATACTGTTTAACACAACTTATACTGGAAACACGACATACTATTTAATACAACTCATACTAGAAATACGATATATTTTTCAACACAACTAATACTGGAAACACAATATAGTGTTTAACACAACTTATACTGGAAACACGATATACTGTTTAACACAACTTACAATGAAAACACGATATACTGTTTAACACAACTTATACCACGAACACGATATACTTTTTAACACAAGTTATACTGGAAACACGACATACTGTTTAATACAACTAATACTGGAAACACGATATACTGTTTAGCACAACTTATACCAGAAAAACGATATACTTTACAACACAACTCATACTGGAAACACGATATAGTGTTCAACAGAACTTATACTGGAAACACGATATACTGTTTGACACAACTCATACTGGAAAAAACGTCACACTCTTTAACACAACTTATTCCGGGAACACGATATACTGTTTAACACAACTTATACTGGAAACACGATATACTGTTTAAACACAACTGATACTGGAAACACGACATACTGTTTAACAAAACTTACAATGGAAACACGATATACTGTTTAACACAACTCACACTGGAAACACGATATATTGTTCAACACAACATAAACTGGAAACACGATATACTCTTTAACATAACTTATACTGGAAACACAAAGTACTGTTTAACACAACATATACTGGAAACACAATATACTGTTTAAAACAACTTATACTGGAAACACGACATACTGTTTAACACTACTCACACTGGAAACACGATACACTGTTTAACACAACTCATACTGAAAAACGACATACTTTTTAACACATCTTATACCAGAAACACGATGTACTGTTTAACACAACTTATTCTTCAAACACTATATACTGTTCAACAAATCTTATACTGGAAACATGATATACTGTTTAACACAACTTACAATGGAAACACGATATACTGTTTAACACAACTTATACTAGGAACACGATATACTGTTAACACAACTTACAGTGGAAACATGATATACTGTTTTACACAACTCATACCGGAAACACGATATACTGTTAAATACAACTCATACTGAAAACACGATATATTGTTTAACAAAACTTATACCGGAAACACGATATTCTGTATATCACAACTCATACCAGAAACACGATGTACTGTTTTACGCAACATATACTGGAAACCCAATATACTGTTTAATATAACTTGTACTGGAAATAGGATTCATTGTTTAATACAACTTATACTGTAAACCCAACGTACTGTTTAACACAACTGATACTGGAAACACGATATTCTTTTTGACACATTTTATACTGGACACATGATTTCCTTTTTAAAACAACTTGTACTGGAAACAGGATATACTGCTTAACTCAACTTATACTGGTAACTCAATATACTGTTTAACACAACTGATACTGGAAACACGATATACTGTTTAACACAACTGATACTAGAAACACGATATACTGTTTAACACATTTTATACTGGAAACATGATTTTCTGTTGTTATGTAAATATCATGTAAATGTTATGTAAACGACAACCATGTCGAGAGTGTTATTTAAATGTTATGTAAACGACAATCATGTCATGTCGTGTTTGAATTTCCATATTTATATTATTGTTTCGAGGTTTAAACCAGTGAAATTTAAAATAACATTTTAGAATTAATTAAAATTCATTTAGAATTATTTATGTAAAAATTTCTAGAACTAGATAGATTAATCATTTGTATTGGCCTGGTGTTTGTACTGTGGAATTCTGGGAAGTTACGCGATTAGTATATAAACAGACGGCGATGCGAGGGAAATAAGTCATCCGTTTTTACTTGGATCAAGAAGTTTGTCACGTTTGAGAAGGTTTAAACGTTTGCCGTGTGACTATTCAAATTGAATTTGTGAATATAGCTAGATCAACTAAAGTGGTGAATTTATTTTATTGCGTCAATCTTTATAATTCAGTCGAATTACTTATTATACCGAAAGCCAACACGTATTGGACTGTGAATTTTTTTGAAAATACCCATTCAAACTTCGTAAATTTCTCCGTGGGACTAGATTCCCCGCCTAGATTGGAACTTTGGATTTCGGATTTGGACACTCATTCTGGATCATATTATTAAGCACAGGCCAGTACCTTTTTGTATTATAAGTGGTTTTGCAGGTTGAAACTGGATATCTGTTATTGTTATTGTATAATTTATTTTGTGTCTGTCACATATAAGTAGATCATTGTAATAAATTATACAAGCTGCTATCTGTGTCTTTCTGTTGCGTTCAGTCCACATAAAAAAACGTAACACTGTTTAAAACAACTTGTACTTGAAACACGATATACTGTTTAACGCAACTTGTTCTGGCAACACGATTAACTGTTTAACACTCCTTTTACTGGAAATAGGATTCATTGTTTAACACAACTTATACTGGAAACAGGATTTATTGTTAACTAAGTTATACTAGAAACATGATTTAATATTAAACACGACTTATATTGTTTAAAATAATTTTTTGCTGTTAACAAGTCAGTCATATTACCAGGAATTTGTTGCTCGCTACACTTTGTTATCAAGTCAGTGATATTACCAGGAATGTGTTGCTAGCTACACTTTGTTATCAAGTCAGTCCTATTACCAGGAATGTGTTGCTAGCTACACTTTGTTATCAAGTCAGTCATATTACCAGGAATGTTTTGCTCGCTGCATTTTGTTATCATGTCAGTAACATGGCTAGAAATGTGTCCATACGCTTTTCAAGTTAATTCCTCAAATAGATACTGTATACACTTGAGTAGAAGCCATTGTGAATAACAACTTGTTTACATAAAGGGTTTGAAACACAGAAACATTGTTTGAAGTATCTGTTACCAAAAACAGAAACATTGTTTGTAGTATCTGTTAACAAACACACAAACATTGTTTATTCTATAAATTAATTCATAAATTTTACAGTTTCTTGCTTAGAGAATAATAAATTTTTCTGACGTCGTTTTCAATAAATATAAAAATTTCTTGTAGCTGTCACGACATCTATTGGTAACTTAAGAAAGTTGTTGTTCATGTCGGTATTTTTTCATTCTATAACAATTATAGAAAGTTAGACAAATGTGTTGAACGATGAACCTTTTTTTATTTAGTTTTAACATAATAATTCTTATCATAATTAGTTAGAATGAAAGGCAAAACAAATAAGTTAGTGAAACGTAATTATTATGGGAAGCCAAAGTTCGTGGAGTTGTGTAACTGACTGTATGAATGTAAAGATCGTGCTTAGATGTTTGATTTTATTTATTAATATAAGTTTAAAGGTTTTCCTTTATCAGATACAAGGAAACTGTTTTAACTGTCTTTGAAATTACGTGGTTAAAATTCGTTTTCCAAACGAGTAGTATGAAGAACACGTGATATTTTGTAGTTTTGTATTCAAAAACAAACAAAATGAACAGATATTTCTGTTGTTTCTGTCGCTGTAAATCATTTTTACCATTCCATTTAATGGAGTCATTAGTTAGAGCGCCCTCTGCCTTTGTGCTTCCAAAATTTCAGATTCTTTAAAACCCTTGAATTACTTTATTTTATCGTTAGTTTTCTACTGGATTGTTTTTAACATCTGTAAATATCTACATTACGTAACAGCCATGTTGTTTCGACCATCTTTAATCAGTTTTATGTTTCAGGACAACCCATAAGTAATATCCGAAAATTTAATAGAGACAGTGCACATCATTTCTATCTTTAATGACTAAAATATTTAATACGACGTGTATAAAAATATTCAAACAAATGAAAGAAACTAACCCATCACCACTTTTTCAAATCATTAACGAAATAAATCCTAATGAAGATGGATGTGTCTGAGGAAAACATTAGGCATTTAATGATTTACGAGTTTAAAAAAGGCAATAGTGTGACAGAAACTATAATAAACATTCAATGTGTTAGTGGTGTGGAGTCTCTCAATGAAAGAAAATGTTGAAGATGGTTTCAGAAGTTCAGATCAGGTGATCACAGCTTCAAAGATGAGCCACGTTCAGGTCATCCTGTTAAGTTTAATGATGACTTGCTGCTGGCTGCACGTGATGAAGATTGTGCTGTAACAGTTGAAGAACTTGCACAGGAGCTTAATTTAACCCATTCAACAGTTCAACATCATTTTCAAGAGCTTGAAATGGTGTAAACACTTTGAAAATGGGTCCCCCATAATTTGATAAAAGCCAACCTTAGAGCAAGCGTGGACATTTGCACTTATCTGCACTCTTGTGAACATAACTCACCTTTTTTGGACAGGTTAATGACTGGAATTGAAAAATGGATGTATTATAAAAATGTTAAGCGTCACAGACAATGGCTCAGTACAGATAACTTGGGAAAAGCACAGTCCAAAATGGACCTCTACTCTAGGAAAGTATTGTTAAGCGTTTGGTGGGATATTGTTGGTGTAATCCACTCTGAGTTGCTGCCACTCAATGTAACAATTACATCAGACTTCCATTGTCAACAGTTAGAGTATTTGAATGTTGCACTGAAAGAAATGAGGTCTGCTTTGATCAATCGTAAAGGTGTTGTTTTACACCAGGAAAATGCATGGCCCCATACAGGAAGGATACCACCTACAGAGATTGAGACTGGGAGAAACTTCCACATCCTCCTTATTCTCCAGACCTTGTCCCATCTGATTATCATCTATTGTGAAGTTTGCAGAACTATCTTGATGGAAAGGAACTTGGAACACATGAAGA